>MU734315.1:40729-54676 GCA_026770625.1 Nicotiana glauca | reverse complement strand
GCCTTGTGCGTGAGGTGATGAGTGCGTACTTGAGCCAATTGATGAAAACCCGATTTTTGCTTAAACTATGAAAACTTAGTTCTTATCCTTATTTGCCTTGTTCTATTTGGAGTTATGACTTATGTTAGATTAGGAAAAGCATGTTTAGTTGATTTGACTGCCTACTTACTTAAATTATTTTGACTGCACTACGTGAATCATGCTAGGCTAGTTATACCTGTGTTTGTTTTACGTACGTTATTCCTCGGTTTGTTTCTGGCTGTGATTGCGCGTTTACATTGGGACTACGGATGTGGGATTCCGGTAGCTCCCCGCTTGTTTGTTTACTTTGGGACTATGGGTTCGATTCCCGGGAGATCACCCTGCACTTTTACTTTGGGACTACGGGACGGTATCTCGGGAGACCCCCCTGCACATTGATGATTGGACTACGGGATGGTATCCCGGGAGATCCTTGGTATTGGTATGTGAGTTGGACTACGGGGCGGTATCCCGGGAGATCCACTGGACAGTTGAGGAAAGGGCTACATGACGGTATCCTGGAAGACCCTCATTGGTATCCTGACATTGAGTCGTGCTTATTCTGTGGTTTACTCTATCCTTGTAGTTATTATTGCTTCGTTGACTTGCCTTATTACATTGCTGTATTTATTAGTTTTGTCAGATTTCCACTCGGTTAATTATTGCTATTGTTATATTTTTACCTCAGTAGGGCCCTGACCTTTCCTTGTCACTACCCAACCGAGGTTAGGCTTGGCACTTACTGAGTACCGCTGTGGTGTACTCATGCCCTTCCTGCGCATGTTTTTATGTGCAAATCATACAGGTACCTCCATTCAGATGCACTACCAGTGAGGCAGGAGGACTACGGAGACTTCGAGGTAGCTCTGCTGCGTCCGCAGACCGACGAGTCTCCCTCTTACTCTACCATTAGTACTTAGCTTTCTTTCTTCTAGTTGTTAGATATTCCGGTGTTTGGAGCCTTTACTATACATTTCTATAGCATGTGTTTCCCGTGAGTTTCCGGGTCTTTGGGAATTGTATTAGACTTGTGTTATTGAGTTGTACATGCCGAGTGGCATTCACTACAGTTTCTTCTAGTTATTTAATTTGGTTTCCTCTATTTTTCCGCATTTATTATATTTTTCGCAATATTAGGCTTACCTGGTCGTGGGGACTAGGTGACATCACGACATGTTCACGATCGGTGAACTAGGGTCGTGACAAAGAAGGGTGAAAATGAAATAAGTAGGGCCCACTCGCTTTTTTCTCTCATAGTTTTCTAAAAATAAAAAAAAAATGAAAATCAAAAACCAAAAAGATTTTTACTTTTCCATCATTTTTCAAAAATTATTAAAAAAGAAAAAAAAAAGAAAATCCAAAAAGATTTTGTACTTTCCCACCATTTTTTTTTCTTTCAAAAAAGAAAATCCAAAAAGATTTTACATTTTCTATCATTTTTTTTTCTTTTCTTCAAAAAGACAAAAATATAGTTTTTTCAAATTAGATGCACATTTTTAATTCTACCTTGTTACATCCAATCTTCCCGAACTACGCGAACCTGATTCTCGTCTTCCGGGGCGAGATACGTAGGCAACCCACATAGGGTCTGATCTTCCTAGTAAGTCTTAGGTTATTGGCTTTGCGGGGTCTTAGCCAAATCTTGCATGTCTAGCCACTTTTGGCCACTTCGGCCATTTTTGCAAAATGGGGTCATTTTCGCGAAAGTGGTTCAATAAACCATGTCTTAGAATCTTGAGTCCACAACTAGGTGTCATATTACTTTAGGGTCCGTCCTTTTTGAGTTTGTATCTTTAGCCATTTCTGGCCATATCGGTCGTTTTTGCAAAATGGGTCATTTCTGCAAATTAATTTTGGGCCATGATTATTGGGAGTTTGAATCCATATAAGGCTTAGTGAGGCATTTTCCATGTCTATTAGGTCAATCTTGTTGAGTTTACACTTCTAGCCATCCTTGGCCACATAGGTTAATTTTGCAAAAGTAGCCCTATCATGTCTTGCATGTGTCGAATAGAAGGTGCCGTGGCGTCACATGTGTCTTGAGTCACTAACTCTATTTGATCTTATTTTTTTCATTCAGGTATGGATAAATTCGCTAGAGTTTGAGCATGAAAAATATCCCAGGACCATTCTAGTCAAGACCATTGCATACACGAGCTGCTTGAGGGAACTTTTTATTTTTTTTAGTCTATCTTATGTTGTCTTTTAATTTTTAGTCTTGTACAGTAGTATCGAGTCTGTCAGTCTAGTTAAGATTGTCGAGTCTTTTGTTATAGTGCTTCCTGTTTTGTATTTGTAAAAAATAAAAAAAAATTATTATATATGAAAATTTAAAAAAAAAATAAATTGTTTCTTAGTTTATTTAGTCTATTACTTTTCCAGAACTACGCTTGATCTGATTCATGAGGGACATGATACGTAGGCAACCTACATAGGGTTCGATCGAATTATTTTTTCTGAAAACTAAAAAAAAAAAAAAAAAGAGATGAAATTGTGGATATGAAAAATGGGAGGAAAGAAAAGAGCGATAATTGAAAAGAAAAAGAGAGGAAGGAAAATGAGCAACCCAAAAAGTGCTAGAAAAGAAAGAAAAGAGAAGGTCGAAGTGAACAAAATTGGGATGATGCCAAATGACCTCGTGACCCTCGAAGCCATTCTAGAACCGTTAATTGTTGCTCGGGGCATTGCACACAATGTGATATTTCTATCTGATAAATGCTCTAACGCTAACATGTTGGCTTTGTTTTGCTCCTCGTTGTTACTTTCAATATAACAGAGGGTGGTTAGTTTGTGGCATTCTGGTGAGTCATCCGTACAATACAAGGTCAAAGAGTAAGGTAGCCATGGCTAGCAAAGACTTGGACATAGGAGTTGTAGACCCACCAAAGGAGTTTATGGAGTCGGAGTCTGAATTGAAAGAGGAGGTCCAAAGGTTGAAACAACAGATGGCAGAAATGTATCAGTCTTGGATTAAGGGGCACCCTCCACCCTCATTCCCTACCAATTATACGGAAAATCATGCCTCCATTCCACCATTGTCCCAAGCCCAGATGCCCACTACCGTCGACCTTTCTCCTCAACATGCACCAGGATTTACCCCTTACCACCATTACCCTGGCACTCCCTCCCAAACTTTCCATACTCCACCAGCAAAAACAACCGCATTCCCAGCTCCAGATACCCAATACTATGCCCTAGAGCCCACCTTCAAAGTCCCAGATCCTTACTCCTACACTTCCCACCTTAAGCCTCATGTTGAAACTAAGAAACCACCCAAGAACGCGGAGCAACAGGAGATATTTAGGAAGGTAAAAAGTCTGGAGAAATCATTGAGAAATATGCAGGGGTTAGGAAGCCAGGTGAGTGTGGCTTATAAAGATTTGTGTTTGTTCCCTGATGTTCAATTTCCTTCCGGGTTCAAGATGCCCAAGTTTGACTTATATGATGGACATGGAGACCCCATAGCCCACCTGAAAAGGTATTGCAATAAACTGAGAGGTGCGGGAGGAAATGAAGAATTACTGATGGCTTATTTTGGGGAAAGCATCACGGGTGTAGCCTCCGAATGGTTTATGGGTCAAGACACATCTTGCTGGTATGTCTGGGATGACATGGAACATGCCTTTGTCAAACAGTTCCAATATAACATTGACATTGCCCCTGACCGCAATTCCCTTTCAAACCTGAAGAAGAAACCGACTGAACGTTTCAGGGAATATGCCATTAAATGGAGAGAACAAGCTGCTAGAGTTCAACCACCCATGGATGACCACGAGCTAATCACTGTCTTCCTTCAGGCTCAAGAGCCCGATTACTTTCAAAACATGATGTCCGCAGTTGGCAAATCATTCTAGGAAGCAGTCAAAATGGGAGAAATGGTAGAGAATGGCCTCAAGATAGGCAAAATTATAAGTCAAGCAACTCTCAAAGCTGCAACTCAAGCTGTCCAAATTGAATCTGGTAATTTTACTGGCATGAGTGAGAAGGTTGAAGAAATCATGATGACATCAAGGTCAAGAAGAGGTCCTAGAAGAACATCTCGAAGGCATGACCAACCTCGTTTGTTTTTCGACAATTACCCTGAGAACCCACACTACTCTGGTGCTCCACCCCAGTATGTTGTCCAGCCACCAAGATACCCCAAAAGGCGAGAGCCATCACCTCAAAATTTCCACCAGCCTCCACAAAATTTTCAGGTGCCCCATAACCAACATCCAAGCCAGGGGGACAGAGGTAAACAAAGGTTAAAAGATAATTTTACACCGATAGGAGAGTCATATTCAAACTTGTTTGAGAAACTAAAGCATTATGACCTGATTGCACCTATTCCTCCGAATCATGTGGACAAGCGTGCAAGAAGCTTTGACCCTTCTAAAAGGTGTGAATACCATTCCAATGCCTAGGGGTACGATGTCGAAGGTTGTCGGGATTTGAAAAGGGAGATAGAAAGAATGATTCAAGAAGGGATAATTGTGGTCCAGGACTGTGACACCCAGAACATTGCACAGAATCCTTTACCTGCACATGATGATGCAAACTTTGTGGGGAAGCTGCATGGTGACATGGAGTATGAGAATCCTCTTGGGAAATTGCTGATTGGAGTTAGTGATATTGAAATTGGTGAAGGTCCCAGTAATTTTGATGTGCAATCCAGTGGTTAAGATGTCGAGCTTGGTAATTGGAAACACTCCTTTCTTGGCTAGCCAGAGAGGAGTTTTGGTAGTTTGTTTTGTTGTCATTTCTGATTGTCCAGGTTATTTCAGGGTTGTAATCTGGATATTGTCTTGTGGCTCAAACTTTTCTTCTTTTCATTTTGTCTAGTTCGTTTATTGTAGTAACTCGTCTAGTGTTATTTAGGATTGTCCCAGGGTTGTAACCCATCTCTATTTTGCTTGTCTTGTTCAAATCCTTTTCATCATCTGTCTAATGCAATCTCCTATTTTTTGTTAATTCTGGTCAGTTTTGTGTAGGTCACATTTCCTTTTATAGTTATTTTCATGCCGACTCTAGTGACATGACATGCACGTATAATTCTCAGCCTGATCTTGAAAATTAGTCTAATCATGAAGCAATGGCACAATTTTAAAAATGATAAAAGAGGCATTTGAGGAAACAAGCAGAGATTCACGCATTCTGAGAAACCTGAAGTTTGAATTGAGTGAAACTGAAGTAGTAAGTCTAGGAAATCAAGAGGTTGATAAGAGCATACAACAAGGAAATGTCTCTCAAGCAGTTTGAGGTAAATCAGACAGTGCTGAAATGCATTATTCCACATCAAGATAAGGTTGAGTCGAGTCTGCTTCGAACTGGCAAAGGTCATTCATTAGGACAAAGGTATTTCCCACTGGCACTTTTGTTTGTGTTGATGCCATCAATAGATACTGCGTGTGATATGTTTGCTTTGATTGCATATTTGTACTTGGCATTCTTAAAGTTTGGTATGACGAAGGCATTTCATTCTACTACCCAAACACTTTAATCTTTTGCTACCCCTTTTGAGCCTTAATTTGTTTTGTTTCTTACCCCTCTTTTGGAATCAGAAGCAGAGTTTCGTACTAGAAAAGAAAAGAAAAAAGAAGAATAAGAAAATAAAGAAAAAAATAGAAAAGAAAGGAAAAGAAAAAAGAGAGAAAAAGAAAAGAAGAAAAAATAAAAAAAGAGAAAAGAAAAAAAAAACAACTTTGTCTTGTGAACTACGTCCGACCTGATTCTTGTCATCACAAGATACGTAGGCAGCCTTACGGTTCGGTCGCACCAAATAAAGTATTTCATAATCCCCAAAGTCAAGAGTGGGGCAAGTTTTCTTAGAAATCCTATCAAAGCAAAAATCCAAAAAAAAAACCCCCAACCTCCAAGAAACTGGAGCAGAAGTTTTAATTTTGCCAAAAGGCCTGATTCCAAAAGTTGTAATTTTGAACCCTCTTACTCTTAAATTATTTTGAGCCTTCATACCACCTTTTCTTTCCAACCCTGTCCAAAAGCCTACATTACGATCCAAAGAAAGACCTTCTGACCAATCTTTGAGGATGCCAAATCAAGTGTGTGGTGAAAGTATGATCTTCCTGCATCATGGGTAATACCTTTGTTCTCAACACAATGAGAGAAAATGACAAAATGAGAGAGTCTTATCGGTAAAAACCCTCAGGGGCACTGTGGGGTGACGGTGAGTTGAGAAAAGAGCAAAATGAGAGAGGCTTGATGGTGAAAACCTTCAGGACACTACAAGTCGACTGAGGATGTGGATCAAATGGGACAATTGAAGTGCTGAGGCCCAGTTTCACGGCAAAGAGATACAACAAGAGTGGAATATTAGACTTGCTTGAGAGATTAGGCCATTTAATCCAAAGGTGCATGTCTTGGTAATTAGAGTTGGTATTCACATCTGATAAGTTTCTACTTCGTAATCTTTTTGTTAGGTATCATCTCTTTCCCTTGTCCCTTATTTTGTTCCTCTCGTTTTGTTTGAGTCCCTTCTTGAGTCTGTTCGGTCAGAACGAGTGAGAAATGACTTCAAAATCTACTACCAGCTTTCCGATTGCACAAAACGGATTTGGCTAGCACATCAAAGTGGCATAAGTCAGGAAAGAACAATATGCAAACTGAGTTGGTAACAATAAACATGCTTGGGATTCATGTGAAATGCAAGGCTCAGTAAATGTCAATTTATGAGCAAAATGCAACAGATAGAGGATATTGAGATCAAATGGACCAGAGGTGTTTTTGTGATAAGGGTTGAAAGAAAATGGATAGTCAACAACATTCGAGGTCGTCCAGGTTGAAATCAAAGTTACCTTGGCAAGTGTAGAAGCATCCACCCTCAAGGTCAAGGCCACAAACTAACCACCACATTTTAAACTCACAAATTTTCTTTGTTTGAAACAGGAACAAAGCATTGCAAGCAAGTGGTTCAAAAACAAGAAAAAAAAAGAAGAGAAAAGAAAAAAATAGAAAAAAGGGAAGAGAAGAGCCGACAAAGGGAAGTTTCTCAAATCTTTGCATTTATCTGTCTTGCTAGTGTGCATAAATGTTGCAATTGCTCTTCACAATTTTCCTCCTAGGATAAAAGTCCTAGTCTGATGGATTTTCTTCCCAATCAAAATCTTAGTCTGATGAATTTTTCTCCTAAGATAGAAAACCTAGACTGATGAATTTTCTCCTAGGATAAAAATCTTAGTCTGATGAATCTTTCTCCTAAGATAGAAAACCTAGTCTGATGAATTTTCTCCTAGGATCAAAATCTTAGTATGATGAATCTTTCTCATAAGATAGAAGACCTAGTCTGATGAATTTTCTCCTAGGATAGAAATCTTAGTCTGATGAATCTTTCTCCTAAGATAGAAAACCTAGTCTGATGAATTTTCTCCTAGGATCAAAATCTTAGTCTGATGAATCTTTCTCCTAAGATAGAAAACCTAGTCTGATGAACTTTCTCCTAGGACCAAAATCTTAGTCTGATGAATCTTTCTCCTAAGATAGAAGACCTAGTCTGATGAACTTTCTCCTAGGATCGAAATCTTAGTCTGATGAATTTTTCTCCTAAGATAGAAGGCCTAGTCTGATGATTTTTCTCCTAGGATCAAAATCTTAGTCTGATGAGTCTTTCTCCTAAGATAAGAGACCTAGTCTGATGAATTTTCTCCTAGGATAGAAGACCTAGTCTGATGAATTTTCTCCTAGGATCAAAATCTTAGTCTGATGAATTTTTCTCCTAAGATAGAAGGCCTAGTCTGATGAAATTTCTCCTAGGATCAAAATCTTAGTCTGATGAATCTTTCTCCTAAGATAAAAGACCTAGTCTGATGAATTTTCTCCTAGGATCAAAATCTTAGTCTGATGAATTTTCTCCTAGGATCAAAATCTTAGTCAGATGAATCTTTCTACTAAGATAAGAGACCTAGTCTGATGAACTTTCTCCTAGGATTAAAATCTTAGTAAGATGAATTTTCTCCTAGGATCAAAATCTTAGTCTGATGAATCTTTCTCCTAAGATAACAAAAAGACCTAGTCTGATGAACTTTCTCCTAGGATCAAAATCTTAGTCTGATGAATCTTTCTCCTAAGATAACAAAAAGGGACCTAGTCTGATGAATTTTTTCCTAAGGTCAAAATCTTTGTCTGATGAATTTTTCTCCTAAGGTAAAAAGATCTAGTCTGATGAAACTTCTCCTAGGATCAAAATCTTAGTCTGATGAATCTTTCTCCTAAGATAGAAGGCCTAGTCGGATGAATTTTCTCCTAGTATTAAAATCTTAGTCAGATGAATCTTTCTCTAAGATAGAAGACCTAGTCTGATGAATTTGCTAGTCAAATTTTCTTGGTTTTACTCACAGGAGACACACATCCTAGTCGAGTCTTTAGTTTACTTTCATAATTGCATCAGTAGTATAAGTGATTTACAGTTTTGCTAACAACTCACAAATCTTCCTAGTGCAAACTGGGGCAGAAAATTTTGTTTGTTTTGTTGTTTTGATTGCAGACACCCACCTGGAAAACGAGGGAATCCATTTCAAATTTCAAGTTTGTCATAGGCACCCACCTGGAGAACGAGGGAAGTCATTTCAGAATTCAATTCAAGTTAGAAGTAGTAGAAAAAGAGAAAAAAAAAGAAAAAAGTGAATCCAAAATGCAGAAGCCGAGACAAAAGGTGGATTGCTCAAGACATGACTAAAGTCAGAAGCATGGTGTGTTTGGTTCTGATCCGAAAAGCTGAAGAAGAATGAACTAGCACCTGCAGCTAGTGAGCGTCAAGGTTCATATCTAAAGTCTGAATGAAGAACCCTTCAAGACTCAAGACCAAGCTTCAGAAAACTTATAGATTGGAATATTATAACTCATAGTTGACAGGCTTAGTTAGTCTTTTTAAATTTTTTGATTTTGATGTAATAACAGGACCGCGGACCGGAACCTCGATGGCACCTCAATCGGCTCTCCACTTCAGTAAACTCCATCACTGTTCCTACTTTTGAACTACACGTGGCCTGATTCCTTTATAGCCAAGGATATGTAGGCAGCTCAAATACCAGGGCTCGGTCACAATCTTTTTAGCCATCTTTATTTTCTTCTAAATAAGCGTCGTGTCATAAATCAATTACGTTGCATATTGTTCTTTGCTCCGAAAACTCTTCATGTTTACGAGCAAAGAGGGGAAGCTGTAAGAACGTAATTTTTGACCCGCGCAAATTTTAAAGTTAGTTTTAGTATTTTAATATTTTAAAAAATATCTACTTGGGTTATTATACGATATTAGTCTATTTTATCCTTAATTTAAAATCGTAAATTTAAAAACACAAAAATATTTTCAATTTGTCTTATTATATATATGTTTATTTTTGTTTTATTTATTTGAGTTCATCAGTATCATTATACTAGTATTATCTTAAGTCTTCCATGATTTTGATATTCCTATTTTTAGTATAATCTTTAAAAATATAAAATAATTTTGTTTTACTTTCATTTTAGTTAAAGTTAATTGTTAATTATATTTTATTATTTGTGTTACTTTTATTTTTATACTTAGAAAAGAAGAATGAATATTGGGCCAATATTGTGTCTTGAAAGGTCCAATTTTCGGCCCAAATTGCCCTTAGCCCACTAACCCAAAAGCCCAAACCCTAGAAAAACCCTAAAAAGACTAAACTAGTCTTCTTCTTGAACCTTAACCTTAAACCAAAAGACAACAGTGAGACCCAAGAACCTAAGAGCAGCCATAGCCGCCGCTACCTGGAACACGTCGACGCCGCCTGACACCTTCTTCTTTCTCCAAAAATCAACGACCAAACACCTGCTGCTCACTCCTCCACCAGCAACCCTAGACCCGCAGGAAAATACCCCTCAACGAATCGCACCACCCCTCTTCGACCCAGAACCAGTAGCCCACCAGAGAACGACCACCCCAGCGCCGGCCAACCGCCAAACGACCACCCTGAACTACCGCCTATGCTCCTTCACTCTCCAGCAGCCATAACGACAATCCAACACCAAAAACGACCCCTGAACCCTCACGCCTCACCACCTCACAACTCGCCGGACCACTCTTCTCGCCGCCACTCCGCTCACAACAGCATCCCTGAACCAACCAGCCCCCCTCCTCGTCAAAAACCACCGGAAAAAGCAGCAACCCCCCTCATCTCTTCTTTATGCCATCTATCCCCAAGCCACGACCTCATCGTCAACCACCTTTCCTAATCGAAAACCAGCAGAAATCGCTCCCTCACCTCCCGAACTGACCGGAAACCGGTGACCATACATACGCTGAAACTCTTGGAATTAATTCTTGGTTCAAACATAATCTTGGAAAAAACCATACATACACTGAAAGAGGGGACAGAATCTTGGAACAAACAGATATGAAAATAGTTTGAAATTAATTCTTGGTTCAAGTTGTATTTTCATTTTTTTTTTAAAATCAGAAAACCAAAAAAAAAAAAAGAAGAGTAAAAGGACCCGTTTCTGATTTCTGCCCGAATTCGGAGTTCAGTGTGATTGAGGTCGAGTTTGGAGTCGAAGACGCGATGGCGATTCAAATTCCTATCCGCGGTTCGTCCAAATTTTGAGTCCAAAATTGCCTCACAATTAATTTTCAGATTCATTTGAGGTTCATTTCTCATCTTTCTACTCTATTTTGCTTGACATCATGATCTTGTTGTTTCATTAGTCTATCCTCGCTCTGTTTTGTTTCGCTCTGTTTTGTTGATTGTGTGAGTTAGAATTTGATTGCTCTATTCTTGAGTATCTTGGCGATGTTTGGTGTTCCATTTTACTGTTGATTATTGTTCATATGTCGTTTAATTGTCTAGTGAATCTTTTTGGATGGGTTTGATATCTAGAATGGGTTCTGGAATGGGAAACTGAACACGGAGAAGAAATTGGACCTTAAATATCTAACTACTTTTATGTAATCGCTTTTTGTTGACATCGTTAGGAGCATGCTTTAGGCCAACCACACCCGGGTAGGCAAACTTTAGGATTGTTGTTAGTTTTGAGGCAAGAGGTCATTCCCATAGTTAAAATTATCCGGGGAATGCCTCGAAGAATTTGTATATATTATTATCCGGGGTATGCCCCGAAGAACTATGTAAATGTTTTGGAGGCCTTGACGAGCATGGTGGAGAAGTCATAGTATAGGTTAGCTTAGGATTTTTCTTTTCTTTTCCCTTTCATTTTGTTTTACTAGGCGGGGACGACACTAGAGTCAACTAAATATGTATCCTCAATGTCCTTGGTTGACTCTAATATATCTTCTACAACATCGACATCCTCAAAATCTAGTTCAATTGACTGTTGGTGTTCTACTCTGACCTCCTCCCTTAGCACCTCAATATTTGCATCTAATACATGTTCTTTTTTGCTACTATCCACAAAATCAGCTGGAGGAGCATTAAATGCTTCAACCAATTTATGCATGTGAGCCTCCAGGTTGCGAATAGCAACATCTTGCCTTTGTATTTGCAGTTGTTTCTCATTATTTTGTTCTACAAGGCATCTTAGCATATCCTTGATCTCTTTCAGGTCATCATTCCTGGGTTCTTTGTTCTTATTAACTTCACAAGAAAAAAAAAATCAAAGTAAGGGGTTAGGGGAAGATAAGAAATATTGGTACAACCATGAAAGTGGCCATCTTGACCACCACACATTCCACACATAAGATTGAGTTGGTGCACATAACTCGCTCTCGGAAATATTTTGATAATTTTGCCATGGGTGGTTTTCTCTACAATATGCATGAGGAGGATTAAAATTAGAATTACCAACATCAAAACTCTCATAATTTCAAGATGGCTCATTCTTAAAGTCAACAAGTAAAACAAAAAAAATACAGAAAATAAAATATTAGTTTAAACTAGAAATCTAGCAATATGTATACCTACAGCTACACCGTTAGTTCCCTGGAAACGGCACCAAAATTTGATCACGCCCAACTCTAGTCCTAAAAAGAATAAGCAGTCACTGCAAATATAATCCGGTCTAAGAGTCCAGAGTCGAACCTCACAGAGAACTAAGATTTCGCCATGATCGCTCAATATCGCTAAGAAGACAAGCTTGAATAAATTTCTAAGTTATAAAGATTAAGATCCTTATATCCAACTAATTAACAAAGAAACTAAATCAGTAAATTAACACTAAAGATACTAAGAGTTGGAGACTAAATATAGGAGGTCTAGAGTTATAATTTTCCCAATTGTTGGAATCTTTTCCGCTTGTCTTCTATACTTTCGCCTAAGTATTCTGTACCGATTGTGAGTACTTTGGTTGTCATAATTCTTTCTCGAGCAACTACCACAATTTACTAGATGTATTCTCTCGAACTACACTAGTTGACACTAATTCACCACTCACCGCGATCGCACCAAGGTTTCGTTATCTCTAATCCGGCCTTTAAACCCTCCGTATTGATCTCCCTAGGGATGGCAATGGGGTGGTGCGGTTACGGGACGGGGCGGGTTTGAACATTGGCAGAGCAGTGCGGGTTTGAGAATTTGCGGTTGCGGGGCGGGGCGGGTTCAATTTTTAAATTTAAAAAAAACACGGGTACGGGGCGGGTCGCGGGTGGGGATTTAATATTTTAAATAACTCTTTTTTCTCCATGTAACATTGTCAAATTTTTTCCCCTACGTACTATCACTGTCTCCTCATTGTCATAGTCCAATAAATACTTTTAAAATTATGTTACTCCAATTATTTGTAATTTCTTTAAGCATTTTATACTCTAGCAGTTAGTTGTTAGCCAGTATTTCACCTGTCCATCTCTTTCTTTCACAATCATTAAGACCAATCAATCATACCAACAACAACAACAACAACTACCCAGTAAAATCCCACAGAGTGGGGTCTGGGGAGGGTAATATGTACGCAGACCTTACCCCTACCCCGAAAGGGCAGAGAGACTGTTTCCGAAAGACCCTCGGCTCAGAAAAAGAAAAGAAAAAGAGAAGAAGACAATTCATTAGTCACTTCAGTCGAAACTATAATAGTAACAGAAGCATAACAACCAAAAAATAAATGACATGTAATAACATTAACCAGAAACTAAGGCCCGGTGCTAAGATAGATCAAGGATAAAGTGAATTCAACATAGACTGCAAGCTATCTAAGATCAATCCTAATCCAACCCCGCCTCAACCCCGGAATAAAGTGCGCAAAGCTCCACTACCCCTACCCTACAACCCTAATGCTTGACCTCCAAACATTCCTATCAAGGGCCATGTCCTCAGAAATATGGAGTCGGGCCATGTCCTGCCTGATCACCTCTCCCCAGTACTTCTTAGGCCTCCCTCTACCTCTCCTCGTGCCTACCACGGCCAACCGCTCACACCTCCTCACCGGAGCATCAAGGCTTCTTCTCCGCACATGCCCGAACCATCTGAGCCTCGCTTCCCGCATCTTGTCATCCGCAGGTGCCACGCCTACCTTCTTCCGGATATCCTCATTCCTAATCTTGTCTATCCTAGTGTGCCCGCACATCCACCTCAATATCCTTATCTCTGCTACCTTCATCCTCTGGATATGGGAGTTCTTAACCGGCCAACACTCTGCCTCATACAACATGGCCGGTCTAACCACAACTGTGTAAAACTTACCTTTGAGTAACTGTGGTACTTTCTTGTCACACAAGACTCCCGATGCAAGCCTCCACTTCATCCAGCCCGCCCCTATACGGTGAGTGACTTCCTTGTCGATATCACCATCCCATTGGATCATCGACCCAAGATACTTGAAGCTATCTTTCTTAGGGATGACCTGAGATCCAAGCCTCACGTCAATGCCTACTTCCCTCGGCTCAGCGCTAAACTTGCACTCCAGGTACTCAGTCTTAGACCTGCTCAATTTAAAACCCTTAGACTTGAGGGTCTGTCTCCAAACCTCCAATCTCTCGTTAACACTGACCCTCGTCTCGTCAATTAGAACTATGTCATCAGCAAATAACAT
>MU734315.1:10567-39122 GCA_026770625.1 Nicotiana glauca | reverse complement strand
GGCGGGGCGGGTTTAAATTTCACGGGTCCAGACAGAACCCGCCCCGCACCCGCCCCGCCCCGCCCCGCCTGCCATTCCTAGATCTCCCACATTAGAAGTGATGTTGTTCAACAACTACCTAAATATGTACTCTCTTTCGAGCAGTACACTCTAAATAGGCACAATCAATTGATGGTCATTCAATCTACAACAACAAACACGTAGTTGGACAAATAAATAAATTCAAAGGCTAAATTATATTAAAACATAACAAGAATTCATCCTTCAAGAGGTTTCATCAAAAATATAGATAATAAATTAGCTACTCATAATAGTATGTAAAACTACAATACTAAAAGTCATAACCAACAATGAAAAATAGGAAGATGAAAGGGAAAAACTCGTGGTTGAATCTTCCTCCTTGCTCCTAGCGTGTTCTTGCCTCCATGAGTGTTGTCTAACTCTAAAGCAGTGTCTCCTCTAGGGCTATTTATAGGGCGGATTGGGCGGTTATTTACTCTTAAAGGTTTGACTTATCGGTTACTGGCTTTTAAATGTATTAATCTGCTAGCCACCCGATAAGTTATCGGGCGGATTGGTATTGTTTTAGCTCTTATCGAGCAGTTATCGGGCGGTTTATCGGTCTAATTCAATATATATTGCGTACATTAATTCTTTGTTGACCGCCTAGCATACAAATTCAGAATAGTAAATTACAGATAAGTCAATCTAGTCTTTATAATACATCTTGAAGTGGGAAATTTATTATTCAAATTAGTATTATTATTGTTATGTTTTTTTGTGCATTAAAAGTTGCTCCTGATTGCTAAATCTTTGTGAACACACAAGATAATCCACCTTATGACCTGCTTCAGTATTTACAAGGTTATTAGTAGAAAGGAAAATCTCAAAACAAAATTCCCACTTTTACTGTCACAACCCAAACCCCGCACTGGTCATGATGGCGCCTCTCGTGAAGACGAGGCCAGCCAACTAACCAACTCGCCTTTTCAAAAATAGTTAAACATAAATAAACAGATTAAATATGACTAAATAGTATTAATTAGCGGAAATACAGCCCAACACAGCCCTAATCGGGGTGTCAAAATTCACGAGCATCTATCAGAATGTAAATCCACCACAAGGTCTAAAATACACAAAGCAGGAATAATGAACATTGAGAGAAGCATAGTGCTGCGAACGCTGACATTCACCTCCTTAACTCATATAACTCTGCCTCTGATCGGCCGAAAACACGCTACCGGGTGAGTAGATACCTGCATCTGCACACGAGGTGCAGGGAGTAAAGTGAGTACTCCAACTCAGTGAGTAATAAAGGTAAATAACAACTGAGTAGTAAGAAATCACGTAAAGCAACCAACATGATGTATAGAAGCAGGGTACAATCCTTTGAGAAAATAGTGAAGTTGTGAAATCTTTGGAAATATCTTGGCTCAGTTTAAATCACTTTTGAAAATGATCTTTTCAACAGTTACAAAAATGATTTCAAAATAGTTAGTGCTGATAAGCACAGAAAAATCCGCCCCTCGGGCACAAATACCACAGTATAACAGGTAAAAAGGCAAATAAATATGCAAGATGAGCACATAAAAGTTCGCCCCTCGGGCAATATCTCAAAATAGTACCACCCCCTCGGGCTCACTCTCAGCAACACGGGCTCTCTATCTCAGTTCACTCTTAGAACAGTATCATATAGTAACCGCTACGGCGTGAAGCCCGATCCACATCTCGCTGCGGCGTGCAGCCCGATCCATATATTGCCGACGACGCTCACTGGGGGTGTGCAGATCCGGGAGGTGTCCCTTACGGCCCAAGCGCAATATCAAGCCACCTCGTGACATATAACATAAGGCCTGAAAGCCTTCTCACATCACTCATAAGGCCTGAAAGCCTCCTCATATCACTCACAAGGCCTGACAGCCTCCTCACATCACTCATAAGGCTTGAAAGCCTCCTCACATCACTCAACATATCCTCACATATGGCCCTCGGCCTCACTTAGTCCAGAAAACATCATAAGCCCCTCGGGCATCAATAAAGTAGTAGTGCTCAGCCCAAACAACAGTGGAAATATCATTTAAGTCTTAAAATTCAATTAAAACGGATGAGTTTGTAAAACAGTATAATCAACAGGATTGAGTTCAAGTAGTATGTCAAATAGTGAGGAAACAGTGATAAAATCCCCGAAGGGTTCAAATAATTGGCACGCAGCCCAACTATGGCAATCAGCCCAAATCATGATAATATCAAATAAGTTTCAGTCAAATACGCGGTAAAATCATCAATCGGGATGGACCAAGTCACAATCTCCAATGGTGCTCTACCCTACGCTCGCTATCCGACGTGCAAGTCACCTCAATATAGCACTACGGTGTGCGAATCCGGGGTTTCAAAACCTCAAGATATCATTTACAATCATTACTCACCTCGAACCGGCAAAATCTCTAGCTCGCGATGCCTTTGCCCCTCAATTCAGCCTCCACGTGCATCGAATCTATCCAAAGACAAAGCGAATACATCACAATAGGCTAAGGGAACAAAGCCCAAGCGAAAACAATCAATAACGGGCACAAATCCCAAAATTACCAAAACTCGAGCCCCGGACCCATTTCTCGAAACTCAGAAATTTTTACACAAAAGTATTCTTCATCTTCTCCCAATTCCGTACATATAACGAACACCAAAATCGAAGTTCGTTTGACCCTCAAATCGACCCCTAAAGGTCTTATAATCTCAGGCCCCAAAATCCTATTTTTCTACTATTTTTCATGAATTAAAGGATGTGATTATGGTCTATAATCACCCATAAACGAGTTTTAATAATCAAATCACTTGCCTATATGATACCCACTGATTTTCCCTCTTAAAAATCGTCTCAGAAGCTTCTTCCCGTTCAAATATTGGAAGAAAACTCAACCTGCTCATTATAGGTATACTGTTCACGCGTTTTACTGCTCCTAATGAATTTTTTGTGAAATTCAAATGAATTTAGGCTTTTGAATAACTCAATTTGACCTTATAATGAAGGAGATATGTAGGTTTTAAGATTTGCAAATAGTGCAGGTTTTTAATACGCCGTCAGGGCAATTTCGCCATTAACCTGAAAATCTGGGCAACCTTGGTAAAATGGCCATAAAATCCTCATACGATGTCCAAATTCGACGACTCTTTTTTCTACGGGTCCGTAACTACGATACGGATCTAATGCTTCATTCAAAACAGAAGTCGGAGCTTATTTGTTCAATATGATATCATTTATGCTTGAAGAAACGACGTCGAATCATAAGAAAACGAGCACAACGCAGCCCAAACCTATCCGAAACTCACCCGAGCTCCTCGGGACCGCATACGTACATACTAACACGTCACATATGATCACTCAAACTTAGTTGCACTCTCAAAACACCAAAACTAACATCAAAACACCAAATTTACATCAGTGCCTAAGTTCTTCAAAACTTCCAAAATACGCATTTGATCAAAAACCCAACCAAATCACCTCCGAATAATCTAAAATTTTGCACACATATCCCAAATCACCTAACGAAGCTACAACAACTCTCGGAATTCCATTTTGACCCTCGGATCAAAATCTCACATATAAATCGGAATTCGCCAAAATACTAACTTCGCCAATTCAAGCCAAATTCTACACCGTGACCTCCAAAATCACTTCCGATCACACTCCTAAGTCACAAATCATCCCCCGAAGCTAACTGAATCGTCGGAATCCACATCAGAGCCCTCTAACTTAGTTGCACTCTCAAAACACCAAAACTAACATCAAAACACCAAAACTAACATCAAAACACCAAATTTACATCGGATTCAAGCCTATGTTCTTCTAAAACTTCCGAAACACGCATTTGATAAAAAACCCAACCAAATCACCTCCGAATAATCTGAAATTTCGCACATACATCCCAAATCACCTAACGAAGCTACAACAACTCTCGGAATTCCATTTCGACCATCGGATCAAAATCTCACCTATCAACCAGAATTCGCCAAAATACTAACTTCGCCAATTCAAGCCAAATTCTACACCGGACCTCCACAATCACTTCCGATCACACTCCTAAATCACAAATCATCCCCCGAAGCTAACCGAATTATCGGAATTCACATCAGAGCCCTCTAACTCATAGGTCAACATCCTGTTGACTTTTCCAAAACAAGCCTTACTTAAAGAGACTAAGTGTCTCATTTCCTTCCAAAAATCAACCCAATTTAACTCGTTCACACATGACACTGATAATGAAGCATAACGAAGTAGGAAATGGGGGAAACGGAGCGGTTATTATGAGACGACGGGTTAAACAAATTTTTATAATCAAATCACTTACCTCTGTGATACCCACTGATTTTCTCTCTTAAAAATCATCTCAGAAGCTTCTTCCCATTCAAAAATTGGAAGAAAACTCGACCTACTCATTATAGGTATACTGTTCCCGCATTTTACTGCTCCCAATGGATTCCTTGTGAAATTCTAATGAATTTAGGCTTTTGAATCACTCAAATTTACCTTATAATAAAGGAGATATGTAGGTTTTAAGATTTGCAAACACTGCAGGTTTTAATACGCCGTCAGGAGCAATTTCGTTATTAACCTGAAAATCTGGGCAACTTTGGTAAAATGGCCATAAAATCCTCATACGATGTCCAAATTCGACAATTCTTTTTGCTATGGGTCCGTAATTATGATACGGATCTAATGCTTCATTAAAAATAGTAATCAGAGCTCATTTGTTCAATATGATATCATTTATGCTTGAAGAAACGACATCGAAGCATAAGAAAACGAGCACAATGCAACCCAAACCTATCCGAAACTCACCCGAGCTCCTCGGCACCGCATATGAACATACTAACACGTCACATATGATCATTCAAACTTAGTTGCACTCTCAAAACACCAAAACTAACATCAAAACATCAAATTTACATCGGATTCAAGCCTAAGTTCTTCCTAAACTTCCGAAACACGCATTTGATTAAAAATCCAACCAAATCACCTCCGAATAACCTGAAATTTTGGACACACATCCCAAATCACCTAACGAAGCTACAACAACCCTCAAATTTCCATTTCGACCCTCAGATCAAAATCTCACCTATCAATCGGAATTCGCCAAAATACTAACTTCGCCAATTCAAGCCAAATTCTACACCGGACCTCCAAAATCACTTCCGATCACACTCCTAAGTCACAAATCATCCCTCAAAGCTAACCGAATCGTCGGAATCCACATAAGAGCCCTCTAACTCATAGGTCAACATCCGATTGACTTTTCCAAAACAAGCGTTACTTGAAGAGACTAAGTGTCTCATTTCCTTCCAAAAATCAACCTAATTCAACTCGTTCACACAAGACACTGATAATGAAGCATAAAGAAGCAGGAAATGGGAGAAACAGAGCGGTTCTCATGAGACGACGGGTCGGGTCATTACATCCTCCCCAACTTAAACAAACGCTCGTCCTCAAGCGTACCCAGAGTTGTCCTAGAAGCCAACCAATAGCTGAATGACCTTACCAAGCATATACCCGGGGGTGATCCCATGTCACCCTATCTCGCATAGGTCCGATAACACAACATAGCTAAAATTTCACAATCCATCTAGTCTATAAACCATAGGACCACATTGCACTTTTCGAAATCATACACAAGATCAGAAACTTACATCTATACTCAAAATAAGCCCGAACCAGCTGTAATAACCCATACCTGCAACCTCAGGTGCAATCATATGATATACTACATAACCCAAACACTCGAAACAATAACTTCAATTCATAGCAGTTGCCCACAACACCCGAATACCGGTAGAAAACCTCTTATCAGCTAAGGTCTTATTCCAACACTTTCATATACTGCCAACGATAAATGAAACACGCAATAAACCGTAACCATTTCTCAAATCAACCATTCATGAAGCCACTTCCCTTTTGACTAATACCACAGTAGATTCTGAGCCAAACCTCGATATTATCCTTCCAACAAGTTGAAATCAAATCCATTCGTATTCATTAAGACCCCAACGATCACCTCGAATCCAACACACCACTTTGGTGACAGGACACATCAATGCAGGCCTAAGCCATAACTCACATAATTCGCGCACCGATAAGAAATGGTCTGAACATACTCAAATCATGAAAAATGACTCAAACGAAAGAGCTATACCTCAAGCTCATCAGTACCATCACAACACAAGGCTGAGACCCCGTCTCACATAATAGAAATAGACTATATGAATCTACCTCGAAAGGCCATATCCCCACGTAGCCTCGCTACAATGCGCGATCCTATCCAAACACTGCTACACATGGAACATCTCAAGTCACTATGCTCAAAATTGACAGCCACACTAAAATTTGATGTCTGGAACCAAAGCAAATCATTACACCCACGGTGAAACAAATAACACACCTCATGCAAACCCGATAAAACATAATCGGTACATCATTCACCGAGCAACTACCAATTATTTTTCTGGCTCGACTTCCACTATGAGACCCCAATGGAATCGCACCATATGTGCCCATAACCAACCAATCATAACGTTTCGCAACATAAAAAGGAAACTCACAGGTCTCCCAGATTACTAGCTAGCTCAATAATGATTGAATCAACCTACCCCTCAATCAATACAATTCAGGTCCAACCAAGACGACTCAAGCTAGAACACGCATCCACATTGGCCTACCAACGAACTCCTTATTAAGGAAATCCTGAAGATGTTACTTCAACTCCTTAACTCTGCCGGTGCCATACCAAATGGTGCCCGGCACCAAATCAATACCGAAATCCACAACCTCACCCGGCGACATGCCCGGCCACAAGAAACACACCCGAAAAGTCCCTCAATACCGAAACTGAATCAATATAAGGAGCCTCAACGCTGACACTCATCACAAGAGCCCAAGTAAGAAAGACAATCCTTCCCAGCTGCCCGATGGGTCTTTGAAATATAAAACCACTTTACCAGGATATACTTCGATACACCTCACCACTCAACCCATGGCATTTCGGCATAGCCCATAGCGCAATAGTCCTGAATAACCTAACACGAAGACCACCAGTCTAAACCCCAACATCACATCCGGATCTAACATACCCCATCATAGCCTGATTATGAGAACTTCCGTCTCCACATCCACACAACACATGAATCACCATATCCGATCCTAATTTCGCCGTCCGAACACATGCCATACCTTTACTACCTAATCATTCCACGATGGATACCCTAAGATTTCCCTGTGCCACCAAGCAACCCGAATATCACCAGTCAACCCAACAAGAAAGTGGCGCAATACTACCGAAGTGCCATCAACTTAATCACATTGCCCTTTTTATGAAACCTATACTCTCGTCAAATAACTTCCAAATAACAATACCATTTCCTTGATTACCTGAGGCTACCTGTTGCCTAAGAGTTTTATGAACTTTTTTTCAGAACTGAACTGAAACCTCGTACACGCAAATGTCGATCCTCCACAACATACCGCATATAGCATACCATCCAAGGATATCAGGAAAAATTTTATCTCCCTTCCGAGCCACAGACATCTACACACTCAACTAGTCAAAAACTTCCATTTATCCCATCTAGAAGAAAAATCATTCCACATTCCATGTCTCTCCTATTCGTAGAAAATGCACCTCTTCGACCACGGTAGAAATCAACAAGAACTCTCTCAATTCTGTTTGCAGAAATTAAACTGCCAGGACGGAATCTTTCTAACTCGACCAAGCTAAGCAAGCCATCAAAACCCAAGAGCATTGCTGCAAAATACTTGTAAGGGCTCATTACCTCGAACACATACGAAGAATTAAGCATATCCTTACCATACCGATTCGGTCTACTATCCAGCTATTCCATCTATCTAATTTCCCTTCTGATTCAGCATCAACTTTATATTCCCCCTTGCTGTAGCACCACAGTTCCTCAACCCAGGCTCACTACATGAGACCCAAGCACAAGACCACACTGTCTAAGACCCATAAGCCACTGAATCCTCTCTCACATATTCCTAAAAACACCACATTCCCAAAATACTTTACCTTGAAGAACTTCCTACGAATCTAAATCTGTTACCTTTACTTTCCCGATACTGATACATAGAATCCCATAATTAACATAAAAATACCACAAGTCTTGACTTTTTCGAATGAAAACACAGTCTCTAACCACATACACAACCTTAAGACACCTGATTGTTACATGTAGAATCTTGAACACATTAAAATCATTCTCGAGAGTCATTTACTTCTTATTCAAACTGCAATTCACCTGATCAAACGAACATAACCACCCGTGCCTCATTAGCACTCTGACACCGCAGGATATGACCTCATCCCAATACAAACAAACATCTTCCTGCTCCATGCACCGAGCATTCTTTACCAACAACAGCTTAAGACATCCTATGATTCTCACACATCTACGAAGCACCATATAACCTTTGTCAAAATTTTGCTTCACGTGCCATCCTCGGCTCAATTTCCGCAACCAGAACTGATTCGCCAGCATGCCTCAAACCGGAACCAACATAGCACATAACCATACAATTAGCTAATCAATAGCAAACTCCCCAACTTGGCTCGAAGCCATAGATCAAAACACTCCCAGCAACTCATAACGCACATACTCCATTGCTCCCTTAATACCATAGTGAGATTAAACTCAATCCTTCATAATCTTGTGGAAACAAATCATCAAATATTGTTTTTTAACTCTTCTGCAAATCTTGCATTCACTCACACAACAGTTAAGCCCACTCTCTAGGCGATCTAATTTAGATGTCAACACATTTCCTTCACTTGTAAATAAGATCTTCTAATAGATAACATAAGGATCACACAACTTTAGAACACCCCGTAGGAGATGACCCACCTGCTTTGTCTCCAATTACCATTTCTGTATACCTTCCACCGTCCTAAAATGTACGCAGTCGCTTAGTCTTCCTGAGTCTGAGCTCATACCGCAACATAAAATTTTTACTTCACTCTCAATTGGAAACATGAAAAATTCTTCACGCGCCCATAACTCGGGATATACCTCGAATCGCAATGGAATTCAAACCCCTAGTAGTTTTTCTATCATCCAGTAGGCCTTCCTCATTACCTCTAAGTCACATAGATGCACCTTGCAGCACTAACATACTCACCACGTAGCTAACCAGCCGTCACTCCGACTAATAGGGGCAATGTCGAATATATAAGTTCGAAACACTTGCTCACACAATCAGCACCTCGGTGCTCAAGCCATAGGAAAAGATCCGGCCTCAGGTCCTCCAGACTGGCCCAACATAAACTCACAGAGATTACATCTCACCCCTCGATCGGGGAATCACAAGACATCAAGGCACATCTGATACTGAGCGCTCATGCACGCGTTATAACACGTGGAAGGAATTTCAAGAGTTTCTTTTCAAGCTGAATCAAGGACGCACGATAAAAATTCAAGAATGTGAAGTTTTCCTAAAGGTTCTACAGTCTCTCGAGGATAAGTACAGACGTCTCCATACCGATCTGCGAGACTCTACTAAACGTGCTCATGACTCGTGAGACCTAGTAACCTAGGCTCTGATACCAACTTGTCACGACCCAAACCCCGCACTGGTCGTGATGGCGCCTCTCGTGAAGACGAGGCCAACCAACTAACCAACTCCTCTTTTCGAAAATAGTTAAACATAAATAAACAGCTTAAATATGACTTAATAGTATTAATTAGCGAAAATACAGCCCAACACAGCCCTAATCGGGGAGTCACAAGTCACGAGCATCTATCAGAATGTAAATCCACTACAAGGTCTAAAATATACAAATCCAAAATAATGAACATAGAGAGAAGCATGATGCTGCAAACGCTGACAGTCACCTCCTTAACTCATATAACTCTGCCTCTGATCGGCCCAAAACCCGCTACCGGGTGAGTATATACTGACATCTGCACACGAGGTGCGAGGAGTAAAGTGAGTACTCCAACTCGGTGAGTAATAAAGGTAAATAACAACTGAGCAGTAAGAAATTACGTAAAGCAACCAACATGCTGTATAAAAGCAGGGTACAATCCTTTGAGAAAATAGTGAAGCTGTGAAATCTTTGGAAATATCTTGGCTCAGTTTAAATCTCTTTTGAAAATGATCTTTTCAATAGTTACGAAAATGATTTCAAAACAGTTAGTGCTGATAAGCATAGAAAAATCCGCCCCTCGGGCGCAAATACCACAGTATAACAGGTAAAAAGGCAAATAAATATGCAAGATGAGCACATAAAAGTTCGCCCCTCGGGCAATATCTCAAAACAGTACCAGCCCCTTGGGCTCACTCTCAGCAACACACTCAGCCCCTCGGGCTCTCTCTCTCAGATCACTCTCAGAACAGTATCATATAGTAACCGCTGCGGCGTGCATCCCGGTCCACATCTCGTTGCGGCATGCAGCCCGATCCATATATCATCGACGACGCTTACTGGGGGTGTGCAGACTCCAGGAGGGCCCCCTTACGACCCAAGAGCAATATCAAGCCACCTCGTGCCATATAACATAAGGCCTGAAAGCCTTCTCACATCACTCATAAGGCCTGAAAGCCTCCTCACATCACTCACGAGGCCGGAAAGCCTCCTCATATCACTCCTAAGGCCTGAAAACCTCCTCACATCACTCAACATATCCTCACATATGGCCCTCGGCCTCACTCAGTCCAGAAAATATCATAATCCCCTCGGGTATCAATAAAGTAGTAGTGCTCAAGTAGTATTTCAAATAGTAAGGAAACAGTGATAAAATCCCTGAAGGGTTCAAATAATTGGCACGAACCCCAACTATGGCAATCAGCCCAAATCATGATAATATGAAATAAGTTTCAGTCAAATACACGGTAAAATCATCAATCGGGATGAACCAAGTCACAATCTTCAATGGTGCTCTACCCCACGCTCGCTATCCGGCGTGCAAGTCACCTCAATATAGCACTATAGTGTGCGAATCCGGGGTTTCAAACGCTCAGGATATCATTTACAATCATTACTCACCTCGAACCGGCAAAATCTCTAGCTCGCAATGACTTTGCCCCTCAATTCAGCCTCAACGCACATCGAATCTATCCAAAGACAAATCGAATACTCACAATAGGCTAAGGGAAGAAAGCCCAAGCGAAAACAATCAATAACGTGCACAAATCCCGAAATTACCAAAACCCGAGCCCCGGGCCCACTTCTCCAAACTCAGAAAATTTTACAGAAAAGTGTTCTTCATCTTCTCCCGATTCCTTACATATAAAGAACACCAAAATCAAAGTCCGTTTGACCCCTCAAATCGACCCCTAAAGGTCTCATAATCTCAGGCTCCAAAATCCTATTTTTCGACTATTTTTCATGAATTAAAGGCTGGGATTATGGTCTATAATCACCCATAAACGATTTTTAATAATTAAATCACTTACCTCTGTGATACCCACTGATTTTCTCTCTTAAAAATTGCCTCAAAAGCTTCTTCCCATTCAAAAATTTGAAGAAAACTCGACCTGCTCATTATTCGTATACTGTTCACACGTTTCACTGCTCCCAATGGATTCCTTGTGAAATTCTAATCAATTTAGGTTTTTGAATCACTCAATTTGACTTTATAATGAAGTAGATATGTTGGTTTTAAGATTTGCAAATAGTTCAGGTTTTTAATATGCCGTCAGGGGCAATTTCGTCATTAACCTAAAAATCTGGGCAACCTTGGTAAAATAGCCATAAAATCGACATACGATGTCCAAATTCAACGATTCTTTTTTCTATGGGTCCGTAATTACGATACGGATCTAATGCTTCATTCAAAACAGTAATCAGAGCTCATTTGTTTAATATGATATCATTTATGCTTGAAAAAATGATGTCGAAGCATAAGAAAACGAGCACAACGCAGCCCAAACCTACCCGTAACTCACCCGAGCTCCTCGGCTGTAACGACCCGGCCGGTTATTTTTGGAATTTATGCCCCGATCCCCTATTAACTGCTTCCCCTAAGTCCACTTATGCTATTTTGGTTTGCCGGGATGTTCGATGTTAGGATTCGGAATGTTTTGAGACACTTAGTCCCTAAATGAGAGCTTAAGTGTTGAAAAATCGTCCATAATCAGAACAGTGTGAAGATGATCTCGGAATATAAATCTGATGGTTCCGTTAGCTCCGTTAGGTGATTTCGAGGTTGGGAGCATGTTCAGAATGAATTTTGGAAGCTCGTAGCTCATTTAGGCTCGAACTGCCGAAGTTTAAATTTTTGAAGTTTCCGGTCCGATAGTGAATTTTTGATCCGAGGGTCGGAATGGAATTCTGGAAGTTGCAGTAGCTCCGTCATGTCATTTGGGATGTGTCTGCAAAATTTAAGGTCATTCGGACGAGGTTTGGTTAGGTTTTTGATCGAAATCGTGTTTTGTTGGAATTTGAAGTTCTTAGGCTTGAATCTTTGATTAATTTGTGTTTCTGGCGTTGTTTTAGGTGGTTTAAGGATTGGTACAAGTTTGAATGATGTTATGGGATATGTTCGTAGGTTTGGTTGAGGTGCCGGGAGCCTCGGGTGTGTTTCGAATGCTCAATGGGGCATTTTTGTGTTGTGAAAATTGCAGATTTTCTCTTTAGCCGTTGCAGACCTCTTTCTTCATTGCGATCGCATCCCTTTCCATGCAATCGCATAGTGAAATTTCAGAGGGAAGCCAAATCCTTCTATGCGATTGCATAACACTGATCGCGATCACATAGTTCTGCCTTTTTCTTCTCCGCGTTTCCATTCTATTCCCCATGTTCGCATTGAATAAACTGAGCCGGTGGCTCAATGATCAAGTTCCTTTATGCGATCGCATTGTATTTCTCGCGATCACATAGGTCTGCCCCCTCTCTCTTCTGCGATCGCATGACCAGCATTGCGATCGCATAGACTATTTTCTGAGCCTTTAAAATTTTACTCTATGCGATCGCATCCCATTTCATGCGATCGCATTGAACAAACCACTGGGCAGTATTAAACATTTCAAAATTTGAGGGTTTGCCATTTTCTTCAAAATACAAGTTTGGGAGCTCGGATTTGGGAGAAATTTCGAAGGTTTTTCAAAAACAATTACTGGGTTATGATTCTTTACTCCCTTAAGCCTAAAACCCACTAATCTAATCACAGTTTCCTCCTTAATTTCATATTTTTGGATGAAAAATTGGGTGAAACTTCATAGGCTAAACTATTGAGTTTTGAGTGGGCATTTGACCTCCGATTTGGGAGATTTTTATATGGTTAGACTCGTGAGGATAAGAGGGTTCTAATAATGTAAAAACTATTCGATTCCGAGACATTGTCCTGAGGGGCATTTTGGTTATTTTACCTATTTTCGCGCCCTAGCTTTAAATTTAATAGTGGAATAAGTTGTTTGCAATATTATTTACGGTATGTAATTGAATAGAATAGATTTGGGCCGTTTGGAGTCGGATACTCGTGGCAAAGGCGTGGTTCCTAGTGATATTGAGCCGGTTCGAGGTAAGTGGCTTGTCTAACCTTGTGTAGGAGACCTTTCCCCTTAGGATTGTTACTTGATGTTTGAGTGCCTTGTACGTGAGGTGACGAGCGCGTACTTGAGACGATTGATGAAATCCCGGTTTTTATTTAAGCTATGGAAATTTAGTTCTTATTCTTATTTTCTTTATTCTATTTGAAGTTATAACTTGTGTTAGATTAGGAAAAGCATGTTTAGCTGATTTGACTGTCTAATTGCTTAAGTTGTTTTGACTGCACTACGTGAAGCATGTTAGGCTAATTCTATCTGTTGTTTGTCTTTCATACTTCATTCCTTGGTTTGTTTATGGCTGTGGTTGCGCATTTACATTGGGACTGCGGGTTCGATTCCCGATAGATCCCCCCTTGTTTGTTTACTTTGGGATTGCGGGTTCGATTCCCGATAGATCCCCCTGCACTTTTACTTTGGGACTGCGAGTTAGATTCCAGATAGATCCCCCTGCACTTCTAATTTGGGACTGCGGGTTAGATTCCCGATAGATCCCCCCTGCATAATGGTACATGAGTTGGACTACGGGACGGTATCCCGGGAGATCCACTAGATAGTTGAGGAAAGGGCTACAGGACGGTATCCTAGGAGACCCTCATTGGTATCATTGACATTGAGCTGTGTTTACTCTGTCTTTGTCGTTGTCATTGCCTAGTTGACCTGCCTTATTTCACTGCCGTATTTATTATTTTTGTCAGATTATTATACTATTAATTATTATTATTATTATTATTATTATATTTTGTCTCAGTAGGGCCCTGACCTTCCTCGTCACTACCCAACCGAGATTAGGTTTGACACTTACTGAGTACCGTTGTGGTGTACTCATGCCCTTCCTGCGCATGTTTTTCATGTGCAGATTTTTTAGGTACCTGTACTCAGGCGCACTACCCTTGAGGCGAGGAGATACACGGAGACTTCGGGGTATATCTGTCGCGTCCGCAGACTAGGAGTCTCTATTCTTTTCTAGCCTTGGTATTTAGTTTATTCCTTTCTCTCAGTTGTTTAGATATTCTGGAGTTAGAGCAGTGTACTATGTTTTCTATTAGCCTGTTGTTCCCGTGAGTTTCCAGGTTTTGGGATTAAGTTGTAGACTTCTGCCTATCTTTATAGTTGTGTGGGCCGAGCGGCCTATTATACGATTGTTATTTTTATATGTTCAGTTCAAATTATTTATTTCGCAAGTTAAGTTGTTAAATTTCCGCATTGTTAGGCTTACCTAGTCGTAGGAACTAGGTGACATCATGACATGTTCATGGAGGGTGAACGGGGGTCGTGACATCGGCACCGCATACGAACATACTAACACGTCTCTCTCAAAACACCAAAACTAACATCAAAACACCAAATTTACATCGGATTCAAGCCTAAGTTCTTCTAAAACTTTCAAAACATGCATTTGATCAAAAACCCAACCAAATCACCTCCGAATAACCTGAAATTTTGTACACACATTCCAAATCACCTAATGGAGCTACAAAACCTCTCAGAATTCTATTTCGACCCTCGGATCAAAATCTCACCTATCAACCGGAATTCGCCAAAATACTAACTTCGCCAATTCAAGCCAAATTCTACACCGGACCTCCAAAATCACTTCCGATCTCACTCCTAAGTCACAAATCATCCCCAAAGCTAAGTAATCGTTGGAATCCACATCAGAGCCCTCTAACTCATAGGTCAACATCCGGTTGACTTTTTCAAAAAAAACCTTACTTAAAGAGACTAAGTGTCTCATTTCCTTCCAAAAATCAACCAAATTCAACTCGTTCACACAAGACACTGATAATGAAGCATAACGAAGCAAGAAATAGGGTAAACGGAGCGGTTCTCATGAGATGACGGGTTGGGTCATCACATTTACTATTTACTTGCCTATGTGAAACTTTCCTTTTAGAATTGTGTTAATTTCAGACGAATTAAGATATTCAAAAAAGGTCCTCTCTGATCTAGATGTTCAAATGATGCTTCCTTCGAGTTCTTATTTGATTGGTAAAACCTATTAGTAGTAAAATATTTATTGTAAGTTGTGCAGACCAAAAAGAAAGAAAGAAAGAAAATCACATCTCAAGATTCAAGAATGGTTTGCTATAAGAAGAAACGACAAAAAGATAAGATAGCTCTTGCAAAATTGGAATATAATACTGAGCTGTAGATGGAATGGATCCACTTAGCTGGAAACTATAAGCTTCAACATACTCTATCGACTTGATAGAGTGATGGAACCTGGAAGTCGATGAGATAGAGTACTGCTGGTGGTTAGGCGTTAGGGTTTATGATTATTTAGGCGTTAGAGATAGAGTACTGGAAGGGTTTTTGATTATTTAATATGGATAACAATATATATATATATATATATATATATATATATATATATATATATATATATTAACGGGTTAACGGATAATTCGTTAAGAGAATTGAAAAATTCTCCCCAAATCAATAAGCCGTTAATAAAAAATTCAATCCGTTCCTCGTCCATTAAACCGTTAACCCAATACCAATAAGCCATTAAGATTCGGTTTTGGTTCGGTTTTCGGTTTCGGTTTGGTTTTGAACACCCCTAGTCTCCTCCCTCAAAAGTCCTTTTTTGATGTATTTATATCACTTAGGGTTGCTAAAGGGCGAAATTCTCCATTCCCACTTTGGCTAGGGAAAGATGGAATCCGCGTCTGTCTTCGCGCTAGACGCGGACTTTAACGCGAATTCGCGTCTGCCTTCACGTCTAGACGCGGACTTTGACGCGGATCCAACTTTTAAAATTCTTCCATTTCACGAAGCGATCCGTTCCTTTGCTTCGCTTCATTGTTTTGTGCCTTCAATTTTTTTCCGCGTTCGTCTTCGTGCCACGCATAAGAATAGACGAGCTCCCAATTCTTCAATTTATTCTTTTTGTATCGACTTTGATATCTTTTGCTCCATTATCGTTCAAGATCATTCTTACAAATAAGAAACCCATAATGAGTATATTTCACATAAAAAATCAGGTAATATCCCGCGTTTCACACACGAATTAATATGCAAATATGCTAAAAAATATGTACTTTTCATCATTTATCATCACCCCACACTTCAACTCTTATTCGTCCTCGAGCAACTTAAAATTAAGCGCATAGGCAAGAAATACCTTTCAAAACATACTCCAGCATCATACCAATGCCAATGGTTTATATCAATGCTTAGAACCCAGCATATGCACACTTCATACATTTTCTCAAGTTCTAAACTCTTGCCAAGATTATTTAAAATATTTGCGTGACTCTTCTAACATCCTAGACTTAAAAATTGACTCCACTACATTCCTCTTTGTGGCTCGCTTCTTGTGCAAACTAAAGAGACGAGTTCCTTACCAATCCGCTATAAAGCGTGTGCCCTCACCATCAAAACAAGGAGAGTAATCAGTCCGCACACTCAAATATGAATTCAAGTATAATTTAAGGACTCACAGAATAAAAGAATTCACTCACTCTCACAACGAGACTCATGTGCCCCCAAAGCTCGTACCATAGCCTTGCCCGTAATGTAAGTATCTACTAATTTAAGCTTGCAAAGTCTAAGATCAATTAGGTCTTAATGTGTTGTAATGTAGGCTCTAGGACGGGTATGATAGATATGGATATTAGTGACTGACTCTCCTAGTCACTTTTAATACAATACACATTAACTTTTAAGCACATCCTCTTCATGATCACTCAACATATTACTACGAAACCGTAAATAACGTAGCCCATTGACTTTAAGAACATCTACATAAGCACAAGAACATATCAAAGTGAATTGGAGGGATTTTTTTTTACAATATTTTCCAGTCCCTCCATAAATTAGTATTCTAGCTAGTGGCTTTCTCAATATACACATGCACCTTTTGGCCCTTCTACAGTTCCACTAAAAAAACTACCCAATCTCTTTTCCTTCACTTCTAGAGACTTAAGTGCTTTCGGAGGTAAAGATTCAACAAGATTTCATTAAGAACAAAATGGATTCTTCTTGTAATGTGGGTACCAAAGAAAAGGTTTACAGGCTCAAATGGGCTACCAAATGATAATATTTTCTCACTGGTAGGTAAATAGATTGAAGGATCAATCAAAGAAACGCCTATATCATTTCCTAAACTTGCAAGACTTTATTTCGTTTTGACTCACACACGAGACAAGTTCTAGACTAACAAGGGATGGCACAGAGTACAACCAAAATCTCACCTCACACAATGCACATGACTTACTCAGGACAATTCAGACCCTATTCTCAAGTTAAAGCAACTAGCATGGTCATGAAATAATCGAAATACGAGGAAGTAACGACATGAGTCAATAGACGGGCCCAGGCGTCAAAAGAAACACATAGACTCTCAAGCATATAGTCAAGAGAATAAAGAAGAAAGTACTCAGTGCAAATGCTCCAGCTCTAAGCCCCAACATATAATATGTCAAAAAGCATAGATACTCAAGTTCTTCCCATTCCATTGTTAGTTGAAAAAAATAGTCTTTTTTTGTATTTTTCTTTGAACTTTAAACCCTAAAGAAAACTGTCTAAGAAGTCCATCGTTGAGAAAAGTCCAAAACCTATTGAAAATTCTACTTGAAAAAAAAACTACTACCCGGTTCAAATGTCATCCCTTGGAAAAGAACCGTGGCCATAAGAAAAACCAAGAGGGATTATTAATTTTTTATTGTTCTTTCAATTTTTTTTCCAACAAATATAAAATAACACAAGTAAACTAGCATAGGAATTCACCCAAATAATCTGTTCACCCCACACTTAAAATTGTGCATGGTCCGCAATCCACACCCATAAATACAAAAAGGGTAAAAGAACTCCCTGGTAAGCCATAGGCCGAAGCATTAGCAGCTCATGGGGTATTCATACTTGATTCTTGGTGCGGGCCCCCCGCACTTAGTTCTCACCATCTCACTTGCTTTTCTTTATTCCAATGGCTTTGCCTCCCATACTCCTAGAAAATTACAAATCGACACTACAAAAATAATACAATAAAAAGAAATTAAACGAAAGCAGTAAAGCTAGGTTGCCACCCAACAAGCGCCTAATTTAATGTTGTGGCACGATATGAATAACTTTCTGCTTCCACCTCGAGCTTATGATTTGAACCCCAAGTTTTAATTCAAGCTTATAATTATGCTCTTGGGGCAGTGGAACGAATGTAACTAGCCCAAGGAAATACTATAATGTTCTGCACTTCTTGGCCTTCGTACGAGGTATGTAATCCTGACTTTCTGGCAAGAAAAATTCCAGAATATATGCATCATGTTCCTCATTCCTTGACTCTTCAATTGTTTGGATGACTCTATTTTCATATCATCATCCAAACACAATATGGAAAAATGCTTGGAGTGTGGACCAATGCGCTCAACTACATGAACCTTGGGATTGTCAACCTCCTCAACTCCAATGACACTAGAGTCAACTAAATATGTATCCTCAATGTCCTTGGTTGACTCTAGTATCTCTTCTACAACATCGACATCCTCAAAATCTTGTTCAATTGATTGCTAGTGTTCTACTCTAACCTCCCCCCTTAGCAAATCAATATCTGCATCTAATACATGTTCTTTTTGGCTACTATCCACAAAATCAGCTGGTGGAGCATTAAATGCTTCAACCAATTTACGCATGTGAGCCTCTAGGTTGTGAATAGAAGCATCTTGCCTTTGTATATGCAGTTGTTTCTAATTATTTTGTTCTACAAGGCATCTTAGCATATCCTTGATCTCTTTTAGGTCATTATCCCTGGGTTCTTTATTCCTATTAACTTCACAATAAAAAAAGAACCCTCAAAGTAAGGGGTTGGAGAAAGATAAAAAATATAAGCACAACCATGAACCACCACACATATCACATACATTCCACACATAAGACTGAGTTAGTGCACATAACTCGCTCTCGGAAATATTTTAATAATTTTGCCATAGGTGATTTTCTCTACGATATGCATGAGAAGGATTAAAATTAGAATTACCAACATCAAAAAATGTATAATTCCAAGATGACATGTTCTTAAAGTCAACAAGTAAAGCAAAAAAAAAAAATACAGAAAATAAAAATAATAGTTCAAACTAGAAATATAACAATATTTATACCTACAACTACACCGTTAGTTTCCCGAGAACGGTGCCAAATTTGATCACGCCCAACTCTAGTCCTAAAAAGGTTAAGCGATCGCTGCAAATATAATCCGGTCTAAGAGTCCGGAGTCGAACCCTACAAAGAACTAAGGTTTCGCCATGATTGCTCAATATCGCTAAGAAGACAAGCTCGAATAAATTTCTAAGTTATAAAGATTAAGATCCTTATATCTAACTAATTAGCAAAGAAACTAAAGCAGTAAATTAACAACTAAAGATACTAAGGGTTGGACACTAAATTTAGGAGGTCTAGAGTTATGATTTTCCCAATTGTTGGAATCTTTCCCGCTTGTCTTCTATACTTTCGCCTAAGTATTCTCTACCGATTGTGAGTATTTTGGTTTTCGTAATTATCTCTCGAGAAACTACCACAATGTACTTGATGTAATCTCTCGAACTACACTAGCTGACACTAATTCACTGCTCACTACAATCGCACCAAGATTTCTTTATCTCTAATCCTGCCTGTAAACTCTCCGTATTGATCTCTCACATACTTTAGGAGTGATGTTGTTCAACAACTACCTAAATATTTACTCTCTCTCGATTAGTACATATTAAATAGGCACAGTCAACTGATGGTCATTCAATCAATAACAATAAACACGTAGTTGGACAAATAGATAAATTCAAAAGTTAAATTATGTTAAAACATAACAAGAATTCATCCTCCAAGAGGTTCCATCAAAACTCTAGATAATAAATTAGTTGCTCATAATAGTATGTAAAACTACAATACTAAAAGTCATAATGAACAATAAAAAATAGGAAGATGAAAGGGAAAAACTCGTGGTTAAATCTTCCTCCTTGCTCCTAGCGTGTTCTTTCCTCCAAGGGTGTTGTATAGCCCTAAAGTAGTGTCTCCTCCCTCAAAAGTCCTTTTTTGATGTATTTATATTACTTAGGGTTGCTAAAGGGCGAAATTCTCCAATCCCACTTCGGCTAGGGAAAGCTGGAATTCGCGTCTGCCTTCGCTAGATGCGGACTTTGACGCGAATTCACGTCTGCCTTTGCGTCTAGACACGGACTTTGACACGGATCCGGCTTTTGAAATTCTTCCATTTCGTCAAACGATCCGTGCCTTTGCTTCGCTTCGCTGTTTTGTGCCTTTACTTCTTTTTTTTGTGTTCGTCTTCGTGCCACGCACGAGAATAGATGAGCTCACAATTTTTCAATTTCTTCTTTTTGTATCGCATTTGATATCTTTTGCTCCATTATAGTTCAAGCTCATTCCTACAAATAAGAAACACACTATTGATACCCAAATTTTCCCCTATGTAGTTTTATATACAAAATACTTTCAAAATAACATGTATATGCATATATAAGCATGCCCAAAGGTTTTGGTATTTTTTCTAATTTTTAAGGATTTTTAAAATCAGTTTATTGTCCATTTTAACAGTACAAAAATCAGTAATTATTCTCAAAACTATCAATTTTGGTGAATAATTTATTTTATTATCATATTTAAACCAAATATGGTTAAGGTGATTTTGTACATTTTTATAAATTTATCTGGTATTTAAAAAAAAAAGCTAAATTGCATATAATTGCAATTTTAGCCTATTTTAAGATTAATAGCATTTCATAATTATAAATTGGTTCCAGTATTTTTAAATTAATATTTATATATTATTTACTGGCTCAATACTTTTAATTTGCTTTTAAAAACATCTTTACTATTTTTTATAAATAAAAAGGGAAAACAGGCTATTTAACATTTAGCCCCATTTCATTTAAATTGTGGCCTACTTTACATTTCAATTTTAACCCTAATTGACCTAGTCCTAATTAGACCAACCCAATTTTATTTTACCCGGCCCCGACCCAATTTAAAAATCCGCCCGGTTCCTATTATTTATCCAGGCCGTTGATCATTTTGATCATCGACCATAATTCCCCCTTACAATTTTAACCCCAAACGACCTACCCTAATCCCTTATTTCATTCTGATAGCCTCATTTGAACCGATTGTCTCTTAAACTCTCTCAAAGTTCTTCTAACCCTAATCGTCCCCGATCCTTTTCCCACCGTACTTTCACCGGAATCCATGGATTCTCAGGCCATGGATGTTCTGTACTCACCCCTCTCCACCATTAGACCATGTTCGTTCGAAGCTTTGAGGTCTAACCTCGATGGTTCTCCTCCAGACCTTCTTAAATCTATGGTTCTATGACCTCTTCCGCCTTTGCTCCGGCATATTCAAGCCTCAAGAGCCTGATTCTCACTCATCAGACTCGGGATCAGACTTTCTTCCAAGCCTTTCTCATTTCTAGGGTTTCTCCAAAACCCTAAGCTACTCGAGGTTTTTCTCTGTTGTTTTCTTAGATCAATGCTGTATCTGTGATTTACTCGACTTTTAAAGTGTTTTTCCCAAATTTTCTTTTCAAAATCGTTTGTTTCGATTTAAGGTTGATAAAATATCTTCCTGATTCTTTCTGTTCTTTCTTTATGTGTGTTTGTCTATATTATGCTCGTATGTTTTCTTCTCTACCACACATGTGTTTGCTCTTCTGTTTTTTCTATCTATTATTCAAGATTCTTCCATGCCTTTGTATTTTACTGTGCCTCTAGACCAGGCTCGCATGATTATCTCTGCTATGTTTTCCTACATGATTTTTATTGTATGTGTTTCTTGCTGAGTTATTTAATTTTTTTTGCTTTACTGGACTTTGTCCGAGTTCTGCTAAGCATGTTTCATCTACTGTTGCTTAATTTTACACCACCTCTCTTTTCTTTTAAACTTGCTTAAGTTCCAACTTTTCTAAAACATGCTCTTTTATGCTCTTAAATCAGCTTTCTTTCTTTGTTGTTTTAAACCTGCTATCATATCTGTTTTGTTTCTCGTAAGGCTCTGAAACAGACCTTTGAGTCTGTCTCAATGGCATGCCTTCTCATCTCTACGTCTGATTCGATTTGAAACCCTAAGATTTGGGGGTTTCTTGGGCAAGTTTGATTAGGGTTCTACTTTGGAACCCCGGACTGTCAGACTCATTCTAAGTACTATGAACTAAATTTGAAACTTTTTGCTTATGATTCTGAAGCTTTCTATGCCTGTCTTTTCTATTAGCGTGACAACTCCTTCTTTTTTATCTGTGTACTTTATATATGAGAATTTCTTCTTGCATAAGGGTTTTTGCTAGTAATTGATTGATTTCAAAATCCTTTTAATAAGGCCTGACTAACTGTTACTGATTTTCCTTTAATTGAACCTTCTTTACCTTTTCCTGACTTGGTTCATTCGAACAAAGCCTGTGATTTTGATTTTACTGACTGTTTGATTGATTCCCTTTCCTTATTTGTCACAAACCGTGTACCACTGGACTTTTCCTTAAATAAACTCCTATGTATTTACCCCTTTTGTGTTACTTTGGAAAACATTTCAATCAAACTCTTTCCTTGATTGTCTTCTACCCGTTTGAAATCAGAATCCCTTGACTAAAGGGAGACTTTATGTGATTGATTGCGAACTATTTTCCTACCTTTTCTTACTTGTTTTCTGCACTATAAAAGGGGCACTACCTTCCTGCACTTAGACAACCTTGAACCTTCGGTTCAACACTTTCAACTAACATTACTCACACACTTATAATTCAGTACTTCTTTGAGTTCAATACTCGAGCACACATTATTCACTTGCAATTTGAATACTCTTGCAACATTCTGCTCTCTTCTGAGATCCTTTGGACTGTTTGCCTGTAACTTATTTTTTTTTCAAGACTACTGTTTTACTTGTTTGTTTCCCTGAGACGGGCATGTTCTAATTTAACTTTTCAGCTTCACCCCTATGTGTGTACTTTATAGTTTCAACATTCTTGTTTACTTTGTTGTTTATGTTCAATATTGACTACACATGTTTCTTCTCTCTGCATCTACTGTTTGTTGTGAATTCCCCATACCCCTACTCCCTTCTATGTGTTTGAGTTAAGGCTCATGGCCTAGCAGTATCCAAATTGCTGCCTAGGTCTGAACCTGATCCTCAATGGATCCTAATTCCTAAGATTTGGCTAACAGGCTGGTCAGGGGGTGTGCTAGAACTCCTAATTGCTGGGTATAACTACCAGCCTGCCATGGCCTTCCCTAACTTCCCCTTTATGCACTTACACTTACTCCTAACTTCTAAGTTCTGCCCCCTCCTATGAGCCTTGCTTTGGGACCTTGAGTTCCCTCTGAACTTGGTCATTTGAGGGCTGGCCCTTCCACACTGCACTATAATCTAATTCTGCAATGTATGTGGGCTGTAAGCATTGCCCGGAATCCCCTTGAGGCTCTTGGGAACTTTAACAGATCCCAAATAAGAGAAAGGCTTTTGAAATCTGATCTCTGGAAGTTATTTTATTTCATATTTCAGACCCGGGGTCTAAATTAGGCTCTCCTAGGTTGGAATCTTTAATTTCTGATGTAATTTTACTTTTCTTGGTTCATTCGGATTGTAATAATTTGTAATAACTTATGGGGTATATAGTGAAAAAGGGGAGGGTCACTCATGTATGCATGTGGGTAGATATCAAGTTCTTAGGCATTTATTCCTGCAAATCTCATTCTGCTTTTCATCTATGCATTTCATGTAGAAATCCTGCCTATAAGTTGTTTCATTATTGCATTAGAAATCCTTCCTATAAGTTATGCATTTCATTAGAAATCTTGCCTATAAGTTGTTTCATTAGTGCATTAGAAATCATGTCTATAAGTTTCTGCACTTCTGCATATTGAAATCATGTCTATAAGTTTCTGCACTTCTGCATATAGAAATCATGTCTATAAGTTTCTGCCCTTCTGCATATACATATGTCATTAGGCAAATAGTCTATAGGTTAAATTAATAATGAGTGGCATCCTAGATACCATGCCTATAGGATTCCTGCATCCTGATAATTGTTTTAAAACCAACAACGCTTAAAATCATGCCTATAGGAGTAACCAGTTGAATCTGATTCGTCTCTTTCATCTACAAGTGTAAAATCAGTAGTAATGTCGCCAAAAAATCTGCAGAACTTTTGTTTTTATATAATCAACAAGCCTTCATTAAAATCAGTGTAAGCATTATTAGATATCATGCCTATAGATCTCACCTAGACAAGCCATTAAGTAATTAACTGTACCAGTCTTTGATAATTACAACTACCAGGTAGGCCTAATTCACACTTCTTATATGAAAATATGTGATAAATTAGCCACGCCTTAACGTCTAAGTTTAATTCAGACCATAACCAGTATATGTAAGTCATGCTAAACAATTTGTTGCTTTAAGTGAGGAGGCTTGTTTGAGCCTTTAAACTGCTATGTGTTTCCCCCTTAACTGCTTTATGTGTTTTGTTTGTCGCATTAGAGTTTTATCCTTTTTAAAACTCTGAAAAGCCAAATCTCTCTTCCCTTTAGGATTAGTAGTCCCAAATGCCTCCGGGACTGATAGGATTGGGACGGGTACTAGCATATAATAAGTAACGACACTATTCCGCGTTTAATACCTTAATGGGGTGGGTAAGGGTAGACATGGATATGATGACCATGCGATAACACCACGTGTATCAATGGTTACCGGGTGTTGTGTGGGGTGATCCATGTTATTTATAAAACAAGGACCCCCTCCCTCTTTATTACTTCCTTTTTTTTAGATTTTTTTATTAAAGTTGTTTATCAGTTCTTCAACTTCTTCTTTTACTTGCACCTATTATGCAAAAAAAAAAATCTCTCTTTAAATTGTCCGATTTTAGATACTATTTTCCCAAAACCTCCTCCCCTTTTGCTTCTTTTCTAATTTACTTGCATCAATTATTTGACCCCTTCCCCTTTACTTGTGCATCTTCTCTTTAATTATAAAATAATTTTCTTCCAAATTTCAGCACTCTTTAAAACTCATGTACTTCTTTTATTTGCAACCATTATGTGAAAGTACCTAGTATTTACAATGCTCGCTTGTTTATTTGTTGTTTGTATTCAAAGTTATAATTGTAACATGGCCGGGAACCACACTAGTGGATCTTGAGGGGTGCCTAACACCTTTCCCTCGAGATAATTTCAAGCCCTTACCCATTCTCTGGTCCTTTTTTTTTAGTTAAGTTTCTTCTTAGTGTCCTAATGCACTTAAATATTAGGTGGCAACTCTTCTAAATTGCAAACCCAATTCCCAAAAGGAAAAGAGTTGTCCACCCAAATGTCATAAATCCAATTTCGCGAGAAAAAAGGGGCATCGACAGCATGTCGACTCTGCTGGGGATTTCTTTAAGGCATTTTCCAAACACCCGCACCTTCCTACTAAGCTCCACCACCTACCTATCAATCGCCTCCACCTCCTACATACCAACCTGTTTCACCCAGATATTCCCAACCCGCACACGTCTACCAAGTTTACAACACTCAACCATCCCACTATCAATCACCTCCTGCTCACCAAAACATTGCAAGAGCTCGACCAAATTTCGACCGCAGACCTCCTAAAAAGTATACCGCCATTGCCAAACCAATCGACCAGCTGTATGAAAGACTCAAAGCTGCTGGTTATGTCACCCTTATCCCTGTTATAACCCCTGAAAACCCTTCCCAATAGGCCAACCCAAATAAAACATGTGCATACCATTCTGGCATGAATGGGCATACCCTTGATGAATGCCGCTCTCTGAAGGACAAGATCCAGGCTTTGATTGACAATAGGATCATCGTGGAAAAATAGCCTGCTCCGAATGTCCGCAAAAACCCTCTACCAGACCATAAGGGTGTAGGTATTCATATGACTGAAATATAAGATGATTGGGATCCCAAAGGATCAATCGGTTTAATCATGGAAGGTGACGATCCAAAGAAACTAACAGTCACTCTTAATACGATTGTAGTCCAAATTCAGCCTTCTGAAGATGCTGAGGTGAACATGTCCATACCACTTGAGTTTGAAATGCCAGCCTCCGCAAAGACGCCAACACCAATTGAGGTCAAGTTTGGGACCACAAAGGCGCCTGAGCCATTTGAGGCTGCTGTATTACCTTCCAAAGCGAGGTTGCCCATTACAGTAGCAATAATAGCCGTAACACCATTCCACACAAAAGCCTTACCATGGGACTACACATTCGAGGCAAGAAGGAAGGGGAAAGACAAGTTTGGGGAAGTAGTTTCGGCACAGGGTATGACAAGAACCGATAGGGTTTATACCCCAGAACACTTGGCCGAGTCGAGTAAGCAGACCTCCGGCCGACAAGCCATCACTAAAACTGGGCCTGATGATCTCTGGAAAAAGATACAAGCGAAGGAATAATCAGTCATTGACCAGCTGTGTCACACCTCCTTTTTTACACACCTACCCCGAAGGATAAATGTATAAGGGAGTTGTTCCATTTAAAGTGAAATTATTCGAATTGGAATTATTTATTTATTCTTAGAGTCGCCACTTGGGATAGGATTGGGTTTTGGTGTCCCAAGTCACCGGTTTAATTTAATCCCAAATCGAGGAAAATTGTCGACTTCCCGATTGGAGTCTGCGAACCAGAAATTCTGTGTAAGGAATTCTGTTGACCCGAGGGAAGGTGTTAGGCACCCCCGGATCCCGTGGTTCTAGCACGATCACTTAAATTATTATAAATGACTAAAAATTTAATTTTTATACATATTCCAACCTATAGTGCAATTTTATAATTATTTACCATTTTGTATCAATTATTATTTTTATTTAAGAAAAAAAATGCCGTTTAAGAACGTGTTTTCGGATCACGTCATATGAAATGCACCCGGATCCTCGACACATTCCTATTCAACGTTTTTGGATTTGGATTTGGGTTGCATGAAATGCACACCCGTATTTAAGAAGGTAAAATTATTAAAAACGTGCCTAAAAGTGACTAACGTATTGTTATCTTTTGGGAAGGCCGTGAAATTTGCTAAACGGCCCGTCCCGAATTTCTAAGTATTTTTAATTTAAAAAGTTAATGAGGGCCCCGCAATTTATATATTATTTGGCGAGGCTCGTCTCATATTATTATTAAAAGGCCAACCTAAAATGAACTAGAGTTTTCTATGTATTATTTGTCTCTAAAAGGCCAATTAATTCACAAATATAAATTCGGGTCTCGAATTCAAGTCCGAATTCAAACAAAAGGAAAAACCCTTTTAGCTTGAACCCGCTACCTAATTCAAAACTCAATTTTATATTTATGACTTAATTCCCTATATGATTAATACAATTTTAATGATTTTTCTGATTTATGGATATCTGGGGCCTTAAAGGTCTAGCCCAATAAACATAATTTGGAGACATAAAAATTCGTGGGCCTGTAACTGATATACTCATTAGCTGTGGTCAGTTTTCATTTATGTAAAACCATGCCAACATTGGGCCTTTTAGCTTATGGGCTTCCGGGCCCAACTACTAATTAACGTAAGGCTGGCAGATCCAAATACTGCAATACCTTCGATTTCTATATGAATTCCCAATACTCAATTCAATTCATAATTGTTCCTTAATGAAAGACTAATCTAGATTTTAAATATTTATTATTAGATGGCTGTAAATTTGATTATCAAAGAGGCATACAATACTAAATTATTCAAGGACACATTATCAATACTCAAGTAACTCTTAATTTTAAAATGAACTACTGTAATTATTTGATAACAAACTAATGCTCATCAAAATCATTTCCTGTTTCAACTGTTTCATATCTCAAAATGAAGCTACACGAACATACAAAATTAAACTAAAACCACAACTTCAAATTTTCACAGTTTGTAATTTTTTTTAAAAAAATCTATAGTCCACAGCCTATTTCAGAACTAGAAGTTCGAACCTCAATCAAAACATAAACTCATAATACTTCCTAGTGCTACACATTTAATCCACAAACTAAACAAACTAAATCATTTCCAGATTAACAGTTCATAAATGAAG
>MDKF010061133.1:0-11027 GCA_026770625.1 Nicotiana glauca | reverse complement strand
TTGGGACACCATAAATCTCCCAAGTGGCGACTCTGATTCTTTAATAATAATCCCATTTCGATTGTCCTTTAATTGAAAAAACTCCCTTGCGCCCTTGCGGGTAGCACCAAAAGGAGGTGTGACAACGAGTATCTATACATCGGCGTCTAGCATGACCGTGAGTTTTTATAATGTGATTATCATGAATTGGCTGTGAACTCCGTATTTATTGGAGAATTTCTAAATGTTGTGAAAAACATGTGAACGATAAAATAATTAATTGATTCTTGGGAGCATTGGCTCGAACTGTGATACGAATATTGAAGGCATACGAATTGACTTGATTAATTAGAGTATTGGCTCAAAATAGAAGAGCGAATTATGAGCTGAGGAAAAGTAAGAAAGCGTTGTTAATTATTCCCTTGCCGGGACGTTTGGTTGAACTTGCTGGATTATTTCCCTTGCCGGGATGTTTGTCAAATATTTGCTTATTTTTATGTCTCTTAATTGTGACTGTTGTTTGGGAAATCAATCTGTTAAATGATATTGAGGAGCGGGTTGCACGCCGCAACAATGATATTGAGGATCGGGTTGCACGCCGCAACAATGATATATGAGGATCGGGTTGCGTTCCGCAACACCGATACCTGATAAATGGTATTTATGGGTCGGGTTGCACGCCGCAACAGTAATATTTATGGGTCGAGTTGCACGTCGCAACAGTGATATTTGTGGAGCGGGTTGCACGCTGCAACAGTGATATTTGTGGAGCAGGTTGCGCGCCGCAACAATGATATTTGTTGAGCGGATTGCGCATCGCAACAGTTATTGATACCAAGTGTTTGTATTGAGAATTGTTTCCTTGTTCATTGTGAATCTAAGTTGACCTAGTTTTTTATTTGGGATTACTGTTGAGATTGTATCTCCCTGTAGCATGTCTCCCCCTCCCATGTTGTTAATTGCCTTGTATTCGATGTTCCGTTGTATATTTATAACTGCACAGGTTTATGTGGTGTCCAGTCTAGCCTCGTCACTACTTCGTCGGGGTTAGGCTAGACACTTACCAGCACATGGGGTCGGTTGTGCTGATGCTACACTTCTGTGTATTTTTGCACAGGTCTAGGTTTTGAGGAGTAGCATCAACAGTAGTACGGGAGCAGGATTTCATTTATACGAGACTGAGGTAGCCTTGCAGGCGTCCGCAGGCCCGGCGTCTCTTCTTTATGTTCTCTTTTAGATTGTTGCCTCATTGTTTTCGAGATAGACATCTTAAATATTTCTTGTAGACCATTGTTTTTAGTATATCTTTAGTAGTTCGTGAGTAATGTGACACCAAATCTTGGGTAGAGGCTTTTAATGACTGTTCCGCGTTTTGATTCGTATTTATAAATCAGACTTCCGCTATTGTCCTTATTACATTTCATGTTCTATATTGATGCTATGAACTGTTAAAATAATTGTTTAGTAATGGAAACGGTAATTAAATTGGCTTGCCTACCTACTACGAGTAGGCGCCATCACGATCCCGATGGTGGAAAACCCGGATCGTGACAAGATATTTGAATTATTAAATATTATGAGCCACAAAAAAAAATCAATTAATTAAAGTGGACCAGAGTTCTTTATCATAAGTGGCGCATTAAATTTTCAAAATATTTGGTTAAAATCTCTAGACTTATTATTGGTAATCTTGAAGATTTTATGTGACTATTACATAGGAGTAGTTTTATGAAGAGTGTTATGTTACAGGCAAAAAGCTATACTGAGCACTTAGAATTAAGTAACCTTATGTTTATGTTGGATCAGTTTTTTCATCTTAGGATGGCTTGTTTCTCCTGAGCCGAAGGTCGATTGGAAACAATCCCTTTGTCCTTTCGGGTAGGAATAAAGTCTGTGTACGTACTATCCTCTCCAAACCTCACTTTGTGAAATTATACTGGATAGTTGTTGTTGTTGTTTGATATCTTGTTTACGCCATTTATTCAATGCTTACTCCTATTTGTTTTTCTTTCCCTTCCTTTAATCACTTTATTGTTTACTATATAATATAGTAGTACGTGTGTTGATAATAATTGAAGTAAGATATAAAAGAACCCACGACTGGCCCTTAAACAATGGCGGGCTTGACTCACTATTATATGTTGCTTTCTATAAACCAATCATTCAAATTCTAGGTGTGTAATTAAGTTACCATTTTTTAGATCCACAAAAGCTGAGATTTTTTCTATATTTGGAAGTCCCTTTCAACATATACTTAGTAAACGTTTGTCAAAAAATTGTTCACACTTGTAAAAGTCTTTAAAGTAGGCCCATGCTTCATAAAATTTGGCTAAATTTGGTTTATTTCATAAAGGTTCTCTTTGAGTACTATTTTATGGTTAAAATAGCACCAGTTAGCGAGTTATTAGATTGGTCATACAAAAATAGCCGGTGTTTGTAACGTTATCGAAAAATAGATACTATTTTGCTGCAATAAGGACTGGGCCAGCATAATATACGGGAGATTGGTGCATATGTGTATGAACTTCCAACATACTGAAACTCCAACACGTAGAAAGTTCCAGCATAATATACTGGAGATTGGAGCGTCTGTGTATGAACTTCCAGCATATTATACTGGAAGTCCTGTATATTATACTGGAGTTTCAGTATACCTATGATGGAACTCCATTATAATATGCTGGAGTTCTAGTATACTTATGCTGGAACTCCATTAACTCTAGTATATTATGCTAGATTATTTTTCGGATTTTACAGTATTTTCGTTCAGATTTATCTTTACATGAAAAATGACTAAATATCATTGCTTTTGAAGTTGTGGCTATTTTTAAATGACCACTTGTAAATCTAACTATTTTTGAATTTCTCCCTATTTTATGGGATACACTTCTGTTTTAGTTTGTTTCGATAAGATGATGGTATTTCTTTATTTAAAAACTATCTCATTTCTCATTTATTCTTATGACATGAATTGTTAGAACCCCACCATAAGAAAGTTCACCTTTCTTAGGGTCATTTGGTACAATGGATAAACAAAAATAATTTTGGGATAAAGATTTTGTACCGCCTTATCCCTTATTTAATTTGATTATTAATTCAGAGTGAAATAGTAACCTTAGGATAAATTATCCTAGATTAAGCAATAAAATTGACAATCCCAAAATTAATAGTACAACATACCAAAAAATCATTAAAAATAATATCAGAATAATTAATCTTAGTATAACTAATCAAAGCATAACTTGTCTTCAGCATAATATGATGAAGTTCCAGCATAAGTACACTAGAACTTCAGAATAATATACTGGAGTTCGAACAAGTATACCGGTCTAGCATAATATACTGGATTTTGGAGCACCGATGCTCCAGTCTCCCGTATATTATACTGGAGCGAGCAAAGTATACCGGTCCAGTATAATATGTTGGAGTTTATACACATATGCGCCGAACTCCAGTATATTATGCTAGACTGGTCTGTACTGTAGCAAAATAGTGGCTTTTTTTCATTGACTTGGTAAACGCTGACTATTTTTGAATGACCAATCCAAAAATTAGCTATACCGTGCTATTTTATCACTTATTATTATTGACATATGGATAATGGACTAAATATAAAGTATAAGAATTTTGGATTTTTAAGTATCAGAAAATTCGAAGTACCAAATATAATATTCAATCCGAAATCGAAAAATTAAATCCAAAATCTAATTCGTAATATGAAAATCCAAACTAAAAATCCAAGAAATTTGGACTTTGGTTTGAATTTCAATTTGCTACTATTAAGCAATTAATGATAAGTACAGATCATCATTAAACAGCCAATGTGTTGTCTTTTCAGTTATCTTCATTTTTTTCAGCTACCCATTTTCACTTCTTGATTTTGCTTTTATATAGTGCTCAATTGTGCTTTATCACTTCTTAAGTAGTTGGATTATCAAATTCTGAATCTTGAAAGCTCTCAGAAGGAGATCCTGTGCACAATTTTTCAATATTGTATGAAAAGGAAACACATCTGAATTTTTTTATTTTCAATGTTTGACTCACCATTATGTTTTTATTTATATAAAGTCAAATCACTAATTGCTTTCTAGAAATTAGTTTACTTTCTTTGTCTTACCTAGTTGAAAGTCCTTGTAGTTTTTTTATTTATGTCTCATAGTGAAAATGACTAGACCAAACTATGTGGACCAACACAGAGGGTGTTTGGCTAAGCTTAAAAGCTGGTCAAACTAATTTATAAACGTTTTTTTTTGTTTATTTACGCGTTTGGTAAATATCCAAAGTGCTTATAAATCAAGTACTTATAAGCTAAAATCAGTCATAAGTCATAAGTCATAAGTTGGCCACCCCCAACTTATGACTTTTTAGCTTATAAGTACTTTTAGTTTGATCAAAGCTTTTACTAGTTTATCCTTAATAATGTTTTCTAATTCACAAAGTATTTTTCCCAAAATAAATTTTCTAACTTTCTTTGCATCCCATATTCATTGTTTATCTTTTTCTTTGCAAAGAAGTTTTTTAATTATAATCTTTTGTAAGGTTTTTAAGGATATTTTAGTCATTTTAATAAAAGAACAATTTATGAGCATTTTTCAATCAATTATCATCAGTTTCAGCACGTCTATCCAAATACGTAAATGTTTGTCTGAAAAATCACCTTCGGCACTTAAAAATGCTTTTCAAAACTTCAAGTTTATCCCCTATTTACAATCAGCTAATTCAAACGGGCCCTTAGCCAAATAATAACTAATGCTATTATCTAAAATCCATTATGTTTAAAGAGGGTTTTGTTGTAACTGGTAAAATTGCTTCCATGTACCCGGGAGATCATGAGTTCGAGGAGTGGAAATAATCTCTTGCAAAAATGTTGGGTTTGACACCGTACAATATACTCTTATGGTCTGGCACTTCCCCGAACCCCACGCATAGCGGGAACTTAATGCACCGGCTTGCGTTTTTATTGCGTTAGCCTGAAAAAGATGTAGTTTGTCCATGTCATAGATTGGTTAAATATTAGAGCACCCCATGTTACATTTTGACTTAAAAGACTTTGATACCATAAAAGGGAAAACTTTAAGAAACCGTTGAAATTTTCAGCTGAGAGTCTGAGAGTAATGGCATCTTCCGTTGGGCAGCAAATTTTTTCTGGGAAAAAGATGACAAAACAGTTAACAGGAAAAAGAGGAGACACTGAATTTCATTCAGTAGTAAGAGGTGGGAATCTTGAATTGGTTTTGGAGATGATCCCTGGTTGTGTAGAAGGAGAATTGGTAGAATTATTGTCTAAGCAGAATCAGTCTGGTGAAACTGCTCTTTATGTTGCTGCTGAATATGGTCATTTGATTTTAGTGAAAGAGATGATTAAGTATTATGATATTGGATTAGCTAGTATCAAGGCAAGAAATGGATATGATGCATTTCATGTTGCTGCTAAACAGGGTGATTTTGGTAAGTATTTATTTTAAGTGGTTTTTCATTATCTTGTCTATCTATGAACTTATAGAATTTCTCATAATAAATAATAAGCACAAATGGTGTGGTCTAATGGTCAATAAAATAGGTGAAAACTGTGAGAAATTAGGTTCAAATCCAATAGAAATAAAAAATAAACTATGTGTTTTCCTTCCATTTGCCTAAATTTCGGTGACCAGAGTTAATCGATACATAGGGGCGAAGCTGCACTTTGGTAAGGGCGGTCAATTGACCACCATTCTATCAGAAAATTACAATGCGTATATAAATAAAATATCATATTTTAGAGGTACATAACATTGAACACACTTTGTCGGGAATTTCTTTTAAACTTTTTTCAAGTTTGAGCCTTGGCGTAACTGGTAAAGTTGCGACCATATGACCAAGAGGTAACGGGTTCAGGCCGTAGAAACAACCTCTTGCAGAGTAAGACTGCGTACGATAGACCCTTGTGGTCCGGCCCTTCCCCGGACCTTGCGCATGGCCAGAGCTTAGTGCACCGAGCTTCCCTTTTTTTCCAAGTTTGAACGTCCTTGAGGAAATTTCTATCTTCGCTATTGCCGATTCCTATATTGGTGGAGCTAGCAGGTAGCAGTAGAATAATTGAGGTGCGTGCAAGTTGGGCGACACCATCGTTAATTTTAAAAAAGTAATCTCTTAATGAGTGAAAAAAACAAATGATGGAAGTTCCTTCAATATTAAGTCTTATAAATTTGATTGTCCTTTTATCCTTAGTAGTAGTTACAACTAGTAATGAAAGTTATGATCATAGATACTAAAAGATTGGATTTTGTTGCAGAAATGGTGAAGGTACTATTTGAGGTTTTTCCACAGCTATCAGTTACATTTGATCAGTCAAATTCCACAGCACTGCACACAGCAGCAGCACAAGGCCATATTAATGTGGTGAATTTCCTCTTGGAAACTAATAGCAGTTTAGCTACAATACCAAAGAACAATGGGAAAACAGCACTTCATTCTTCAGCAAGAAATGGACATGTTGCAGTTGTGAAAGCACTTTTAAGCAAAGAAGAAGGGATCTTAAATTGGAGAGATAAAAAGGGCCAAACTGCTCTTCATATGGCAGTTAAAGGACAAAGTGTTGATGTTGTTAATGAACTTATTCAATCAGATCCTTCTTTGGCTACAATAATTGATGGAAAGGGTAATACTGCTCTGCATATTGCAACACGAAAAGGCCGCGTAGAGGTAAGTTTTCATATGTATATTATGCCTGTGTTTCATTTTATTTGGCAGTGTTGGACTGAACACAGATTTTAAAACAAAAGGCAGTCTGGTGAACTAAGCTCCCGCTATGCGCGCGGTCCATGGAATGGTCAGACCACAAGGGTCTACTGTACGCAGCTTTATCCTGTTTTTCTACAAGAGGTTGTTTTCACGGCTCGAACTCATGACCTCCTGGTCACATGACAACAACTTTACCAATTACGCTAGGGCTCTCCTTCGGACCGAACATGGATTTAGTAAAGAAAAAGAGTTCTTGACACAAAATCTGAACACTTTGTTCTGTTGCTGAAAGTGTGACAATTCCATCCGGCTGCAGACAGAGGCGGATCCAGGATTTAAGGCTTATGGGTTCCTGCCGTAATTTCATATTAATATACAATAATAATTGGGTTCACAGTCAGATATTTACCAATATTTAGTGAATTTCTTAATATAAATACAGGGTTTATGCAAGAGTTATTGGGTTCCCGGGTACCCGTAGCTCATGCACTAGGTCCGCCCCTGGCTGCAGAATATAGTTGAAAGATTATTTACCACATGTATGTTATGTAGTTCCATATGTTATAAAATTGCCACAGAGCCAAATATTTTACATGATTTTTTGTGTTGAAATGAAAATACAGAACACTCTTCTGTTCAAAAGCTCAACATAGATGTTATATAAGCTGCACGGCCAGTCTTAGTCTCTCTTATAATATTTGGACTCGGCAGGTTATACTTTTACCATATATTGGTAAGAAAAAGTATTTCAAATCTTCGACTAACTATCATATCTCATGCAGATTGTTCAAGCATTGGTAAAGGACAAGCGGATCAAGTGGGACGCCATCAATAAATCTGATGAGACTGCTCTTGACGTTGCTGAGAAAGGAAGGCAATCAGAGATAGCAACAATTCTAAAGGAACATGGTATTCTAAGTGCAAAGAACATGAAGCTAGTATTACCAACGCATTCAGCCAAAGAACTGAAACAAACCGTTAGTGACATAAAACATGATGTTCACAATCAGCTCGAGCATACTTTTCAAACACAAAAGAGAGTGAAAAACATAGCGAAACGTCTGAACAAAATGCATTCGGAAGGGCTCAACAATGCAATAAATTCCACCACAGTCGTCGCAGTTCTTATTGCTACTGTTGCTTTTGCTGCCATATTTAATCTACCAGGCCAATATGTTGATAACCGTAAGCATATTCCTCCTGGATACTCATTAGGAGAAGGAAATATTTCTCCTCAACTCCCTTTTGCAATTTTCTTCATATTTGACTCTCTTGCACTCTTCATATCATTAGCTGTTGTGGTGGTTCAAACATCAATCGTAGTCGTTGAAAGAAGAGCGAAGAAGCAAATGATGTCGATTATCAACAAGCTAATGTGGTTGGCTTGTGCATTTGTGTCTGTAGCCTTTCTTGCACTGTCTTATATTATTGTAGGTAAAGAAGAGAGATGGATGGCTACTGCAGTAACTTTTATGGGAACTTTTATCATGGTCACGACTCTAGGGACACTGTGTTATTGGGTTGTTATGCACCGGATTGAGTCTTCAAATTTGAAAAGTTTGCGCAAGTCAGCTCGGAGTAGCAAGTCTTTGTCACGGTCCATATCGATCATGTCAGAATCAGAGATCCCGGATGACGAGTATAAGAAACTCTATGCTATTTAGTTCTTCCACGCCTTGTATCTAGCTGTTAGCCTGTATATTCTTGTGTGTAGTAATATTTGATCCTTACACTTCAAGATTCAATGTAGTAAAAAAGGGTAGGCCGGTCAGGAAGCATCCGCGTTCATGCAGGGCTCGGGCAGGGCCGCACCCCAAGAAGGTGAGACTTAGGTAGACTACCCTAACGCAAGCATCAGTGGCTAATTCCAGGGTTTTAACCCGTGACATGTAGGTCACATGAAGACAACTTTATCATTATTCTAAGGCTCTCCTTCAAGCTTCAATGTAGTAGCTGCTAGTTTTTGTGTAGTATATGTACAACATAATTGGAAGTATAGGATTTTATGCCATTCTTAGAATAATGAGCATTTTACTAGTGGTAGCTGCTAGCTTTGTCCAAGTGAAAAACAATGTAGTATATGAGCAAGATAAGTGAAGTGTGGAATTTTATGGCCTTATAGATAGAATTTTGAGCATGTTATTATTGTGATTTGATCATTGATTTTCAACTTTGTAACTCTGTTATATGCTTCAGTTCCTCTTGTTCATTCATTCAAATTGACATATCTTGAATACTTAATTAAGTTGGATTCATTCTGCCTACATGTAACTTTAAATCCTCATTCTAAATTTAACAGTCATGTTTTTATCATTGGTTTGCATCTCTTGACAATAGTAGATGCATAGTGTTAAAAGTGCAATCTCTAGTTATACCTTACTCTAACCACGTTGTAGGTTGTACATTACTGGTAGCGAAATGTTCGTGATAGGTTACAAGTACTTTGGGCATAAGTACTTTACTTTATGTTTTGATGATCCAACAAACTTACCATCCACAATCAGATAAGGAACCTGTTAGACATTTACAAGACCTTAAGATCACAAAGTTCCAGATTGGGATCCAGCGTGGGATATAACTCAACTCTTCAGAGTGGAAGGAACAGCTGAGGGAACAGGTCCATATCAGTTCCTGAGAAGACTGTATGAAGTCAACTCTCCAGCTCGAAAGTTGCTGCCTGCACACGCTACTGTACAGGAACAATGCAGTAGTCAACTTTTTGTGGAAGACTTTTTACCTACCTTGCTTATATCATTGTAAGTGATGTCACACATGTATAAATATAATTAAGGAAGGTAAAATAACTTACTTCATGAGAGAACCAGAAAAAGGACCTGAAGGATGTCTGGTACAATCATTCAAGTTAATCGACTCAAGATAATTTGGGCAGTGTGCCTTTAGATTCACAAGAACCAGATTAGGGACCTGATCTCTTGATGTTCCCCTGACAGAAGTATGAGTTAACTATACAGCTGGAAAGCAACTGCAGAAAGTGACTGCCTGCAACTGTACACACGATAGTGTAGCAGACAGTGCAACAATCACTTTCCATGGTGATGTATTTTGTAGTATAACAACCTGGTGCAAGGCACAAGACTTTGCACTTGAGCATTTTTTAGTGAAATTGTCTCAAGTTCTAGAAACACCTCTCTCAAGAACAAAGCTGCTGCAACCTCAAGGACCAGATTCAAAGATCGAAAATATCTTAAGTCCTTAGTCTGGTAGATGCTTAGTTTCTATCAATTGGTATTAGAGCAGATTCTTTCTAAAAGGTTAACACCTAGAAAGGATCTCAATGGCTGCTCCACCCAACTTTGAGGAAGGACAATCAACCTACAGACCTCCAAGATTTAACGGCCAATACTATGGTTGGTGGAAAACAAGAATGCATGACTTCATAATGGCTGAGGACTCCGAGCTTTGGGATGTGATGTGTGATGGTTCCTTTGTCCCTATGAAGGCTATTGGAGAGGAAACAAGGACAGTTCCAAAAACAAGAAAAGAATACAATGTAGCTGACCGAAAAACTATTGAGAAGAAGTTCAAGGTGAAGAAGATTCTTGTGTGTGGTTTTGAACCAGACGAGTATAATCATATCTCGGCATGTGAATCTGCCAAGGAAATCTGGGAAGCTCTTCAAACGGCTCACGAGGGAACTACTCATGTAAAGCAATCCAAAATAGATATGCTTATAACTGAGTATGAACTCTTTAAAATGGAAGAGCATGAGTTCATTCAAGAGATGCATACCTGTTTCACCTCTATAATCAATGAGCTTCATTCACTTGGTGAAATCATTTTGACCAACAAGCTGGTCCAGAAGATACTCAGTGTTCTACCAGTTTACTGGGAGAGGAAGGTTAATGCTATCACTGAAGCCAAAGACCTACAGAAGCTGACTATTGACGAGCTTATTGGAAATTTCAAAACATATGAGATGAAGAGAAAGAAGGATCTTGAAAGAAGAGAGACCAATGAGGAGAGGAACCTAGTTCTCAAAGCTGCCCTCACTGACTCAAGTAGTGATGAATCTGAAATGACGTACCTCACTCGAAGATTTCAAAAGATGGTTCGTAAAAATGGTGGGATCCCAAAGAAAGGAAGTTCCAACAGGAATTTCAAAGGAAATGATTGTTGTCATAAATGTGGAAAGCCTGGACACTTTATTAAAGACTGCCCTCTTCATAAGCAGGATCATTACTGTCACACCTCCTTTTGGCGCTACCGCACCCCGCGAAGGGCGTTGGTGGAAGAGAGTTTTTCCAATTAAAGGACAATCGAAACGGGATTTATTATTGAGATTCAGAGTCGCCACTTGAGAGATTTAT
>MU734306.1:2095-12442 GCA_026770625.1 Nicotiana glauca | reverse complement strand
CTTACTCCGTTTGTGATGGACTGAGGCACCGTGGTAAAGGTCTACCAAACATCTTTCGATATAAATTTTCACGAATTAAGCAATACCAAACGGCTTTTTGCCGAAGCAATTGTGGATTCTTCTTGTCCTCATGCAAGATACCATGCTGCAAAAAAGTTCACAAATTTGTTTCTCCAATCCCAAGTTAGATTATTAAAATTTACCTTACTCTTATCTTGGTCGAGTGCCGAATGAAATAAGTGTATCACGATAGCATTTTCTACATTTGTTACATCCGCGACAGACGCGAGATTTGCCAATGCATTTGCATCTGCATTCTCTTCACTAGGTATCTGCACGACCTTCCATGTCTAGAACTGAAAAGTAATTCTCGTACCTTTTCTAGGTATATCTGCATTCACGTTTCTCTTTCAAACTCTGCATTTGGTTAACCACCGACTACGAATCACTTTTATCACAATCTTATCTATACCAAGTTCTTGTGCCAATTTCGATCTTGCAATCACAGCATCACATTTTGCCTCATTATTAGTGATTGGATAAAATTTTATTGTGTGTCTTATGACCTCCCATGGAGGTGGAATTAGAAAAATTCCTAAACTTTCTCCTTTAACCGTTTGAAGAACCATCGTTGAATAGGGTCCAAGTTTTTGGATTAGCTCTGGTAAATGCCTGTAGTTTCTTTTCTGTTTCAGGAACTAAATTTGTGCTAAAATTTGCTACAAAATTTTCTAAAACTAACAATTTTATTGCAGTCTGGGCTGATATATGATATCATACTCACTGGATTCTATTGCCTATTTAGCTAATCTACCTGATAATTCCTATTTGTTCAGTATATTCCTTAGGGGTAAAAGCAGTTTTAACAGAAATAAGATGACATTGAAAATAAAGTCTTAATTTCCTAGATGCCATAATTAATGCTAAAGCAAGCCTTTTCAATTGTAGATATCGTGTGTCAGCATCTAGTAAAACTTTACTAACATAATAAATTGGGGATTATTTACCTTTCTACTCTCGTACCAACACCGCACTTACCGTCACTTCTGACACAACGAGGTAAATGAGCAACCTTTCATCGTTTTTAGTTTTGCTAGCAAAGGTGGATTTGATAGATACTATTTTAGGTCCTTGAGATATTGTCAGCACTCATCAGCCCATTCAAATTGATTCTGCTTTTTCAATACTGAAAAGAATTTAAAACTTTTTTCAGACGACTTCGATATATACATCCCCAAGGCTGCTATCCTGCCAGTTAATATCTGCACTTCCTTTTTGCTCGTGAATATGTCTGGTATTTCCTCGATAGTTTTGATTTGTGTAGGATTCACTTCAATACCCCTATTAGAAACAAGAAAACCTAAAAACTTACTTGAAGCCACGCCAAAAGCACATTTTTCCAGATTTAGCTTCATATTATACTTGCGGAGAATCTCAAAAGTGTCTGACAAGTGTTAAAGATGATATCCAACCTGTGCTGACTTGACTAACATATCGTCTATGTAGACTTTCACAGTTTTTCCTAGGTGTTCTTAAAACATTTTAGTCACCAATCTTTGATATTTGGCTCCAGCAATTTTTAAGCCAAATGGCATAACTTTTTAACAGTAATTCCCCCTGTCTGTGATAAACGAAATTTTTTCTTCATCTAGAGTGTCCATTTTTATTTGGTTATATCCTGAATATGTATCTAGAAAACTAATAAAGAGCCTTGAATAGTAGAAGAAAAGAACCTAGACCTAACAAGATTAAGTGAATACCTAAAATTGTGGTAATTTTATTTTGATCTTCTGTTCTTAATAAGAGTAAGCCAGTACGGTAGTCCTTCTTTCTAAGAGTCTTCATTCCTAGGGTCCTCGTAGTCCATTAGTAAAAAAGGGAACCGAAGCTCTATGTACTTGAAGAGATGATAAAAGAATGAAAGGAAAGATAACGCCCAGGCGAAGTCAACTTATTCAAGAGTCCTCTTTAATTCAGGTAACTAATTAAGTGCATCTATCTACCAGCAAAGATAGGTTAGAATGGTAATCTTTCTAGAACCTTGTTCAAAGATGTTTTTGCTGGTATTGACCCAGATTTAGATGCTCAAGTCGAATTTGAAGCATTCAAAAAACTTGGAGATCCATCTACAAAAAACAAGCATCCTGATATTGTGAATATCAGTTCCATATATGGGATTGACACATGGAATTTATAACATGACCCAAATAAGCCTCATTCACAGGTATTTGAGCAATTCTTCCTGTTGCTTTTATAGAACTTCCCGTAGATATTCCCTCATTTCCATCCCCAAGCATTTTTAATTTCCCATTTATAAAAAAATACCGCTATTGATTCTTTATCTAATTAGATAGATTAGATAAATGATCTAGCAATGATGGTATTTCTATTTTATTTAGAGAATCACATAAAAGTTTACCCAACTCCATATCTGGAATGTATGAAATACGTATGAACAGAGCTTTCTCTTACCTTTCTTTTGAAAAATCAAATGTAGATTTTCAGTCGTAATATCCAAAATTCAAATTTCTGAAAATCGGAACCGTTAATAGTAAGAGATAGAAATGTGGGGAATCAAGAAAGAGCTTATTAGCTTATTTCAAATTCGATTCTATCACATGGGATTCCACATACCCCATGCTACTAGGGTCAGCACATCAAATGTTCATGTCCTGCGATAGAATCAATTAGTTGATCTCTATGCGGTAAAGGAAATGAATTTTTAGGACAAGCCTTATTTAAATCAGTATAATCTACACAGACTCGTTATTTTTTATTCTTTTATGGAAATACCACGATATTAGCTAACTAGTCAGGGTATTTTACCTCTCGTATTGACCCAATTTTTAAAAGCTTTTGTACCTCATCTTGGATCACTTGATTTTTGAACGATCCTTGTTTTCTCTTCTTCTACTTGACAGGTGGGTATAATGGATCCTTAGTCAGTTTGTGGGTCATTACCTCCGGTGGTATACCTGTCATATTTGAATGCGACCAAGCAAAGTAATCTACGTTAGCTCATAAAAATTTAATTAAATGACCTTTCATTTCTAGGCTTAAATTTGCTTCGATGTAAACTTTTCTATCTGGCCGTGTACAAATAGCACTATAACTTCGAGGTCTTCAGTAGTTGTCTTAATATTTTCATTTTCTTCTGGCTCTCGAATAACATCGAGTCTCGAATCAACATCAGTTTATCATGGTATGTCTTCAGTTGAGGTCTTTGTTACAATGTTCTCAACCAAATTGTGTAGTTGCTATTTCACGTCTGCATCATTGGTCACCGTGCTTGCAATCACCACTGAAATGATACTTCTTGAAGCTTGTTAATCTCTACGGATTTTATTCCTCACTATAAAGGAAATTTGATAACTTGATGCAATGTGTATGGGACAACATCCATATTGTGAATGCACGGTCTTCCCAGAATTATATTATAGGACATGTCCGCGTCTATCACCTAGACCTTTATATCCTTGACAACTCCCTTTGCAAATGTGGAGGTACAACTTCCCCTTTTATGATAACGCTTGAATTATCAAACCCGAACAAGGACTGCTCATTTGGTATCATATTGTCATTAGCTTGCATTTCATTCACCACCCTTAGTAAAATGATGTTCACTGAGCTAATTGGATCAATCAACACTCATTTTACGTTAGTATTATATACATGTAAAGATATTATCAGTGTATCATTGTGAAGAATTATCAAGTTGTCCGCATCATTATCATCAAATATTATACTGTCACCATCCAAGACCTAGCGGACTCACGTCCCGTGAGGAACTGTTACTTTTGACATCTTTTTTGCAGTTGTATATGTTACACCATTGACCTCATCTCCCCCAGTTATTACGTTGACTGTTCTTTTTGGTGATGGAGGTTTTCGTGGCTCTTGTTTGTTCTTCAAATATGATTGTCTTCCTTTTTTACTAAACAAATCAGTAAGATAACCTTACTTCAACAAATGCTCGACTTCTCCTTGTAGAAGTCTACAATCTGTTGTTCTATGGCCATGATCGTTATGAATCTTGCACCAAAAATATGGATTTCTTTTGATTGGATCTGATCTCATTCTTTAGGCCACTGCACCTTATCCCCCATACCTCTTAAAACAGCTGCTAACTCGGAGGTGCTAATATTAAAGCTGTAATCTCATATCCTTGCATGCGTATTGGAATCATTGCATCGGGCATCCCATTCCTTTCTGAACCTATATGAATAAGTCGTGTCTTTTTCCCTTGGTCTTGAGTCGAATCATGCGCTTTCTTATTTAGATCGAGAGTCTCGTCCTACAGGTCCCATGTACAACTCGTACCTATTTTACCGAATCTTTTTTCTAATTCTAAATGTCTCGATCTTGCTCTTTTATCGTCCATTGGCTATGCGACCGAATCTTCTTCTATCCGCAACTTTGTACTGTTCTTGCTGTACACATTTTCCAAGTTGTTGTTGGAATTTTTAACAAACTTTACTTCAACCTTCTCGTGGCATTTTAACTTTTCCCGTTCAAGTTGCTCACGAATGCCATAGCCGCCTAGTTATCAAGTACTCGAGGTAAGATCATCCTTTCCCGCTGGTATCTATCTACTAATTCTCTAAGCAATTCTGTATTTTCGTATTTAACCTTAATGATGTCTTCCATCCTTTTCTCAAGCATATCAAAATAATCAATAGCATTTTCATGTAAAATAGAATACCACGTTAATGCTCCATTTGTGAGTGTTTCACCAAACCTTTTAACCCAAGACCGATTCGATTTATTATTTGGTTAAGTCGTTGCCTTTCACGTCAGTAGGGAATGCAGTCACATAATCTCGAGGATCAGTCTTTCCATTATATTTGGGAATATCAAGCATTTTATACTTTTTAGGAATTAGTAAAAGTATTGTATTTGGCTTCCAGGGTTGTTGTGCATACTTGTAAATATCTACCTCTTTGATTAAGGGTGGTAATGCCTAGTATCAGCTTTATAGATCATTTTGTTCCTTTAACTTTTTCTGCAAAGTTAGCACTAAACTTTGTAAGTTAGAATTATTTGGAGTACCTGACCCTCCATCACAGGATTCATTAGGATCCACTCCTAGAGTTATCAAGCCCTAAATGTAGGTTCTCCAAAGTTGATGTATTAACTGGTGGAGGAGTTTGCACCGCATTAGGTAATCCTCTAACAAAAGCTTGGAGCACATTATTCACGTGCTCCGCAATCAATTGTTTTAGAGTGTCTTGCTCCATAGTTTGGTCGTTTCCCTGTTGATCATCAGTGCGTGAAGAAGACCTTGTAGACGATCTTCCACGTTACTGTTGAGGGGATACCGTTAGTGTGTGGTGTGATGGAGTTGCACCTGATTAGTTCAACTGGTTGTTGTCATTAAAGGTAAACATATTTGATTGTTAAAGATTGGAAAGTGGATAGATTATTGGAAAGTGAACATATTATCAGATTTTCGGTAATGGAACCAATTTGTTTAACCAAAAATAGATCCATGTGATTGTTGAAAGCATCCCATTGGTGTGTGGTGTGATGGAGTTGCACCCGATTGTTTCAACTAGTTGTTGTCGTTAAAGGTAAACATATTTGATTGTTAAAGATTGGAAAGTGAACAGATTATCGAAAAGTAAACATATTATCAGATTTTCGGTAATGGAACCAATTTGTTTAACCAAAAAATAGATTTCTTGGTCAAAATCAATATTAAAAAGAAATCGGGTTATTAATAACCAAGATTTACTTCCCTTTTCCAAAATTTTTGGAAGAATATATCAAATAATGGAATTGACTAACAAAGAAAAACAAGAAATGAACTAATAATCACTTCCCAAAATTAAGACTTAAAGCTTGGAGCATAAAGCAAAGAATAATAGTGTGAATTTCAATAATAATCCTAACTTGCCATTACAAATGAGATTTCTGGCCTTATATAGGAGCATACAATTATAACGGTCCCCACGCTTAATTTGGACTCTCTAATGGTATTAATTGTATTGATTGGCCGTTAGGATATGTAACCGTAATTGATACATTTATAACTAAAAATTCCTTGTAACTGCATTGATTTCCCTTTCTTATTTACTTTTAGTTCGTATATCTCCCCTTCTTTTTACCCTTGATTTATTTCGCTCATATTTCTCCTTTAACAACTGTCAGGTCCGGTTCTTTCCTCAACGTAATCCCGTGGGTGTTTCTCTCATGCCTTTTCTGCATTCTTAATTGGTCTAATTGAGAGAGTTATTTGTCCTTACATCGATATTTCATTCGCCATGCCCCGTCAGCTTGTTGACAGTCCACATGTTATGTTTTTTTTCCACTAATACATTTTCTTTACCATGTAAGTCCTCGCCCCCACATTAAGAAAAAGGACGACACAAACAAAGAAAAGAAAATGATTAAAAGCAAAAAGAAGAAAAGAAAACTAACATTAAATGTATTCACAACGTACTAGTCGTTCAATCGTCATACACTTGTGCGCGAGTGTTTCTTTAACGTCAATTTTTTGGTAGAAAAATTATATTAATATATTTTTTATTAGAACTTTTAAAAGTATAGGATATTGATGCATTAAGTCAATTTACATGTGTCTGGAATTATAAATTGCAGATGAGATTGCAATGATCGCGACTTAGAAATCGCATTTGATGATTGAGAATTATGAATTGCATTCTTCGATTGCGACTTATAAATTACCTTAATGGATTACAACTTATAAATCACATTCAAGGATTGCAACTTAAAAGTCGCGAACTTGACCGCAAGTTATTTTTTTTAATTCGGAGTTTTAGTTGAAAAATTATATTAGTGTGTAATTTTTAGTAGAATTAAAAATTATAATACACATACATTAAACCAATTTAGACACGTCTTTAATTAACTTACAAATTTCGTTTAAGGAATTTATAAATAGCATGTGAAGAATGCCGCTTATAAATTGTATTTGAAAAGATAGATAAAATAGATGAGAGGGGTAGATCTACCCAATATGGACCGATAACGGATGGTCCCCGCCAACAGTTTATCTCTCTTCCTCGCATGAGGACTATACCTACAATCAAGGCGATACAGAGGTCACTCAGTCGTCAGTCTAGAGACTCTACCGCCAGCAAGAAACTGAACTCGCTAATCAGAGACTGAGACGAACAGACACGTGAGACTCAAAATGTCGTGTTAAATAGCATGGAGGTTCGAGTCTTCTTCAAGGCATAATATTGAGAATGCTCATTGAATGAGCATTCGTAATAAGAAAGCTCGAATCGAATCGGTATTGATTTGGTTTTTTTAATAGGTATATTGGTATGAATGAACATATTATAGATTATAGAATGTAGAAGAGCCATACCGCACGAGCAGTTGAGTACAGTACTATCATGCCTTTGTTTTGTTGTGTGAAGAAAGTAAAAATAACTTGCCTTCCCGCTTGACATATCGTTTTTCTTATCTCATGCAATTCAAGGGAACAAGACTGGAAAGCCCAAACTGAGCCCGGCAAGGGAATGCTTACCGATATCAAAGCCGTTTCGCTCGTCCCTGTTTGACTCAAAAGTTATTGAAACCCTTTTGAAAAAATCAATTAAAGATGAAGGGGTAAATCTTAGCTAAGTGTAATAATCTCTAGAAGGAAATATAGATAAGTTGAAGACTTCTTTCTTGATTTAATTTAACAAACTCCCTTTTTTTGAATCTTCTCGTTCGTAAGTAGTATTACAACCCGAATTCGAGAGAGCCTATTACAATGTTATTACCCTCTATATATACAACGAGCGAAACCCTTCTAAGTAGTAAAAGACAAATTACAAGGAATATTTCTGATGTCCCCTAGTGGGCCTACACTGTTACAAGGGTCGTATTGTCTTTCGCCTGCCTTAAGGTCGTCTCCCACAGGACATCGAATCAAGGAGAACCCATCATTCGTCCTGCTCGTCATTGGTCAAATTCGGACCCATACAATTAGTCCCTCCATTTGTCGGGGTTGCAACTAGGTGCATCCACGATGAGCGGACATCATGCGTTCCGATGGAGAAATTTGACCCTTCGAGGCATTACAACATGGCTAATGGGGGACGGTCAGCGTGCTTGGCATGACACCGGGTAATACATTTTACTGAGAGATGCTGTCATCTTCACGTGTGTCATCATTGTGCATGTTTTCGCGGCAGGAGTTGATGGCTTGATGTTTCGATCCCAGCGTTACTCTGTGACCCTCCGCGTCGATTCTGGCGCCACCCAACCCTATAAATAGGTGGAGGGTTTGTTTTTTCGAAAGTTCTTGGCCATTTCACTCCTAATAACCTCCCTTTATTCCTCCGAGTTTGCTCTGATACATTTATGCTTCTTCTTCTCTCGTTCTTTATTCGCAGTCTCTTCCTTTTTCTTCTTTTTGAATTATTACCTCTTTGAATGAAGTCATGCCAAGTTCACATCGTTCTAGTTAAGGGATCAGTAAGGCCACCCCATTGTCCATGATGCCCCTTTCAGGCGGTGAAGATACAGTGGTAGAGGAGGGTGACAGTATCCCAATGATGGAGGAGTTATTACCAAGACATCCTATGTCTCGAAGTGGCTTCCTGAAAGATCCCCCTCCCACTCCTGCCCCCCGTACTTTCTAAGATGGAGCAAGCTCACCTAGACGCTCTTCGTATAAAATATAGTATTCCCGCCTACATTGATATGATCCTGTCGGGGGGAGATTTTGTAGATGTCCACCAGCCTAGGTACTGCGCTTTCTATGAGTATCCTTTTGTGATTGGCTACACTTTTCCTCTCTTTCCCTTAGCAGAATAATTATGTAGGTTCTACCATGCTTTCCTGGTGCAACTTTCACCGTATACTCTTAAGGTGCTTCTACTGTTGACCAAGTATACGGAGTTGGCAGAGTGTAATGTTTCTATCCGCCACCTTTTGCACCTGTTCTCACCTAGCTTCCATTGAGTTACCATGATGCATTTGAGGCACCGTGGCACAAAAGGTTGGTGGTCGGGAAAGACGACCGAGCAAGTCGCAAGTTTTGGCACAAGTACTTCTTTGTCAAAACCGAACATATCATTTCTTACTCCGCCGAATTCCCAGAGCGATGGAATGAGACTCATAAGTGCCGCTACTCTTTTTATTCTACCTTCGTCTGTATTCATTATAAAGTTGTTTTATTTCTCGATTGCAGCTATGGTACGTTCGTCTCGCTTTATTGCAGGCATAATGGATTGGGTAGCTCATTTGTTACCCCATGCAGCAGAAACACAAGATTGACCTTCCTTTGTAAAGTGTGACGACCCTAAAGTTCTAACTGGTGAGTGCTTTCCCTTTACCACTTTGTTGGTTATATATCGTTATCCATTAATTCGACTTCTTCACGATGGCATGTGTCACGACCCAAAATCCACTAAGGGTCGTGGTGGCACCGGACATCTCTCTCAGGCCAGCCAACTAGATTATCAATTAATTCCTCTTTTAATACTTTTGAAAATCTAAGGTTTTTCCTTCCATTTTCATAAATAAAAGTTCACTACTTGAATTCAAATTTAAATAATAACAATTAGTACAAATCCGTTGAAACCCATCCCAGAAACCCGGTGTCACAAGTACATGAGCAACTATCGATAAGGAAAGTAAAATACAACATCTGTCCGAAATACAGTGGACATGGAATAAATAATAAAATGCTGAAAGGAACTACACTGGATGCGGGTCGTCTCGAACAATGCAGCTCACCTAGTCCCAGAGTCGTTCGTGCTGCTAATTCCAATAGGCTGCGAGAGGTATATATACCCATGCAACAAAAATGCACAGAAGTGTAGTATGAGTACATAATCAACGTGTACTCAGTGAGTATCCCGCCTAATCACGAAGGGGTAGAGACGAGATGGCCAACTCCGACACTCACTAGAGGTCAATTAGCAATATTCTATAAGTGCGAGGAAAATCATGGATTTGTATAGAAGTTCTGATTGTGAAGCCAGAAAAACAGGTAAACACCTTCAATAATAAATCCAGGGCTTTTAAAGTTTTTTTTATTATCTTATCAGTTTATATCAAGCCACATAGGGCCAATTCCACATTTACAATTTTCAAGTAACAGATAAACACACGCAAATCATGCCGAGGTCGACGGCCCGCCCCAACAGAAATGTAAATTGTGCTCTACCGATGGTCGAACGGAACGAACCATAGATGCCTCTATTCTCTACGAGGCGTTCGGCCCGTTCCATAAATAAACAGATATCCTGCTCGCGAATCCTTCATGAGACACAGGCACACATAAAATACATGCTCAATCAGTCAAATAAGAACTTATCGCGGAATGTTTATTCAAATAAAACCAATTCTCCTTTAACAATTTAAGAAATGAAGTTTAAT
>MU734305.1:92629-121083 GCA_026770625.1 Nicotiana glauca | reverse complement strand
ACGAGTCTGTACATATAAAATACACAAGAATCGGAGTCCATTTGACCCCTCAAATCATCAATTCAAACCTTCTTAGGTTTCAAGACCTAACCTCCATTTTTACCCTTTAATTCCTTGAAATTCTGTGATTAATTCATGTTTTTACACCATAATAACATAATCCGGGTCCAAATATTCATACCTGATAAAATCCCTTCAAATCCTCTTCAAAATCGCCCAAAAACCCGCTTTAGTCGAAGTCCAAAATGTTTGCTTCTTTTCCAAGTTCGTGAACACTGTTCACTATAATACCAGACCTTTTTCCGCTTCTGTGGTCCACTGACTGCACCTGCGGTACCGCTTTCGCAATAATTTGACCGCTTACGCGGTCTAACTTAAAACTCCTAGGACCGCTTATGCGATCCAAACACCGCTTATACGGTTTTCCTTCAACCGCTTTTGTGGTCTATTATCCGCTTACGCGACACTGCTAAAGCGCCCAACCTTCCGCTTATGCGGAAATCCCCTGGGCCACTCCTGATCGCTTCTGCGACCACCCCCACCACATCTGCGGAACCGCTTATGCGGCTTCTTTTTCGCAGATGCTGAAATACCAGAAGGTGAAAATATCAGACTTGCAACAAATGCTTCAAACTCCTGTTTAACAACCCGAAATCACACCGAGGCCCCCGGGACCTCAACCAAAAGCACCAACATAACCCATAACATCATTCAAAACACATCAAACAATGCTAAAACCATCAATTCACATCGGATTCAAGCCTAAGTTTCTTCAAAACTTCCGAAATGCGCATTCGATAAAAAATCCAGCCAAACGATGTCCAAATGACCTGATAATTTGCAGACATATCCAAAATCACCTAACGAAGCTACTGCAACTCTCGTAATTTCATTCCGACCCTCAGATCAAAATCTCACCTATCAACCGGAATTCGCCAAAATTCAAACTTCACCAATTCAAGCCTAATTCTACACCGAGCCTCCAAAATCAATTCCGATCGCACTCCTACGTCACAAATCATTCCCCGAAGCTAACCAAATCACCGGAATTCACATCCGAGCCTTCTAACTATATAGTCAACTTCCGGTTGACTTTTTCAAAACAAGCTTCCTTCTAAGAGGCTAAGTGCCTCATTCCCAATTAAAACCAATTCAATTCTATTTGATCAACTCAAATACTGACATTGAAACATAGAGCAACATAATATGAGGGAAACGGGGCAGTAACTCACGTGACAAAGGGTCGGGTCGTCACAAACAATGAGAGAGATAACATGTAACATTAATAGAGGCAGCGAGTTCAACTAAGCATGAGAGCAATTTATCAATTAGAATGTAGAGAAAGTATTAACAAAATCATTTAAGGCATGTAAGGTTATACTAACACGAGTAAGAATAGATTGACTAAGAGAATTTAGAAAATGATACTACAATTCAATTAAAGCATGGAAAGAGTCTAAGTAGCCTAAATCGGTCAATTACCATATACAACTCGTGTACCCAACTCGTCACCTTGCGTACACGGCTTTCACATAGCATAAATGAATCAGCCAATGCTAATCCTAAATGATAGTTCCCCAATACAAAGTTAGGCAAGGCACTTACCTCAACTAGGCAAATTCAACACTAAAAAATAGCTTTTCCCTTAAAATTCGCTTTTACAAGGCTCGAATCTAACCAAAATGGACTCAATATCATAAAAAATGCTAAGGAATTCAATTACAATAGATAAAGCTATGATCTTTACACTTTTCCAAAAGTCAACAAAAGTTAAATCGGGGCCCGCCGCGTGAAATCCCTAGTCTAATAGTAGATTCTGACTATCCATGATCCCACGAGTTCATATATGTGATTAGTTTCATAATCCGAGCCTGAATCGGCTCTCAAAACTCACTTTTTTTCTTTCAAAATCTTACCAAAGTTTCACAAATGTTCACTTTGATTCACATGATTTTGATGTTAAAATCTAAAATATGTTAATAGAATATGATTAGAAATCGATTAGAATTACTTACCCAAGGTTTGTATATGAAAATCCCCTCTCAAAATCACCTCCTACCGAGTCTAGGGTTCAAATATGAGATATATGTTCAAAAATCTCGTCTCCCAGCCCTTTAACCAGCTGCAGATGTCACATTTGCGACACAGGATTCGCATTTGCAAACCCTGACAGCCTTATGCATCATCACAATTGAGAAAAAGGCACCGATTTGCAAACTAGCTATCATCACAAAAGCGAACAATTGTTCGCAACCAAGCAAAATCATGTTTTCTTCGCAAATGTGAAAGGGAGTCGCATTTGCGACAACTGCCCCCTACTGTCACCTTCGCAATTGCGAGGTTGGTGCTTGCAATTGCGATAACTAAGCACCAACACACCAGCAGTTTATCTTAAGTCCAAAACCATTCCGATACATGCCTGAAACTCACCCGAGCCCTCGGAGATCCAAACCAAACATCCACACAAGTCTAAAAATATCGCACAAACTCGCTCATGCAAAAAACACACAAAAATAACATCTAAAACTACGAATTGAACTAAAAAACGCATGAATTTCATAGTAAAGTTCAAGAGTTTCTAAAGTTACTGTTACACCACATGTTTTCGTACATGAAAGTACACCATATGTAAATTGATGAAATCTCGGAAATGAGATGTTACACCCCGCATTTTTGTACGTTAAAATTTTGTCCTAAGTTAATCGACGTAAATTTGGGATTGAGATTATAAGCATTATGCTATTTCAAACAAGTGATAAGTAAATTCGTGAAGGTGAGAGGGTAAGAAAATTGAAAAAAATGAGTTTCGACGAAGTTTGGCATTTTGAGATAAAAAAACAGTCTAAGCTATAATACCTGGTATTTATGGAATAATACCATACAATGTACCACATGACCATGATAGTAAAGTGTATAAAGTGTGTTAAAAGTAAGTAGTATTTTAACTAATTTGAGATAATTCTTAATTGTGTGGGAAGTAATTTATGTGTAAGTAGCTAGAATAACTAATCACTACTTAGTAGGTGGACGTGGATACACCTAAAGAAGGGGTTCTCTTATGATTAACTAGTTGGAGGCTTGAAAACACATTTGATTAAAAATGTAAAACGTGTGTGATAAAAAAATGCCACGTAATCATGTCACTTTTGGAGACAAAGTGAAGCTATTTCCTTTTCTCTACTACTACTAGATTATTAGTAGGATTCATTTAATTGAAAAGGGGATAATGCTTGATAATTTCTTGAGCAGCAAAGCAAAGTAACGATATTATGCAAAATTCATACGAAATTATACTGCGTATTAGTATTGGAATTTTGCGATTCTAAGGGAATACAGTACAATCATTTTCAAGAATATCATACGAATTTTTTCCTACTTTGATCCGCCGTTATGTGATTCATCGTAATTGACGTGTGTTAGAGGGATTGTCATGAGAATCGGCTCAGGTATGTTAAGGCTAAGATCTTCCTTCATTTTGGCATGATCCCTTAATTACATGAGTTTGATAATGAGGCATAAAGAGAAGTTCATACACCCGAATTTATATAAATTATCCTAATCTCATAGGTTACATTATTCTCCCTTATCGAGACTTTATATTCAATTGAGTATTGTCTTCTTCCGGTCAAGAGAGAAGAGGGTCTCTCTCTCTCTCTCTCTCTCTCTCTCTCTCTCTCTATATATATATATATATATATATATATATATATATATATATATATATATATATATTGCAGTATTTTCACCATCATCGAGCTATTATCAGCGAGCAGGACCTATTGGGCAACCTCAGATCACATGGTAAGTTATATGCCGAGTCTACTGTGGCCGAGCGCCTATGAGATAGCCTAGTTGGCCGAGATACAGAGCCTAGTATGGCCGAACGCCTATGAGCGAGCCTACTACGACAGAGCATTTATATATATACCGAACCTTATAAGGCTGGACAACTAGTTTACTTACTATATTGAGATAGTTGGGTCAGTAACAACAGGTAAGCATATCTACATATTATCTTTGACTCTCAGTTGCTTTCAGTTATTATATTATCAGTTCAGTTTCAGCTTTTAGTTATTCTATTGCCTTAAATACTCAGTATATTATTTTGTACTAACGTCCCTTTTTGTCGGGGACGCTGCATTTCATGCGTGCAGATTCAGACAGACAGACGGGTCAACCACCTCAGTAGGTGTTGCCCGAGTTAAGCTTGATCGGTAAGCTGCACGTCCTTTGGAGTTGCCGAGTCTAGAGTTTTATGTACATTTTATGTACATAGGTATATATATGTTATGGGTAGGTCCGGGCCCTGTTTCGATCACAGTACATCCATCAGTAGAGGAGTGTAGACATATCCTGTCAGTTAGTGCAGCATGTTAGGCTTGTAGGCCTTGTATGTATATTTTGTTGGTTTGCCAGCTGTAGTAGTTATGACGACCTTGTCGGCCCAGCTTTGTATTGATGTTTAGTTAGCGTTCGCAAATTGTCTTGTAATGTGGCCCATGGCCGAAATATGACATTATATATTTAGAGTCCCTTAATCGCAAGTTGGTATTCAAGGATAGGTGAGGCACCCGTCGCGTCCCTTTGCTTTGGGTCGTGACCGTGACAACTAAACGACCCAATCCTATCAAATCAATTCCAAACATCACCAAATTTTGCAGACAAATTCCAAATACCATAACAGATCCATTCTAAGTCCCAAAATTAAATTCTGAGGTCGATAGCTAAAAGTCAACCTACCGTCAAACTTTTCAACTTCAAATTACCAAATTTTAGTAAATTAACACAAATCAACCTACAGACTTCCAAAATAAATTTGAGGAATACGCCCAAGTCCAAAATCACGATACGACACTATCAGAGCCATCAAAATACAGTTCCGATGTCATTTTTACAAAAGTCAAAGTTTAGTCAATATTTTCTAATTCAACTTCTAAGTCAAGAATCAAAAGATCCAAATCAACCCCGAAAGCTTCCCAGAATGAAAATAACCAACCCCGCAAGTCATAAAATCATAAACACCCACGTGTGAAACATCAAAAGGGGAACAAGGCGTTATTACACAAAACGATCGATTGAGTCGTCACATTCTCCCCCTCTTAGGACAAACGTTTATCATGAAACATGCATAAGGACATACCTGAAGTGGTGAATAGATGAGGGTAATGACTCTGCATGTCGTGCTCGGTCTCCCAGGTTGCCTCCTCGACCGAATAACCCCTCCATTGAGCCTTTACTGAAAAATGTTGTTTGATATCAACTTCCGGACCTATCTGTCCCAGATAGCCACATGCTCTTTAATATAAGTCAAATCCTTATCTAATTGGACTGTGTTGAAGTCTAGAACATAAGACAAATCACTATAATACTTCCAGAGCATAGAGACATGGAACATTGGATGACCCATAGATAAATTAGGTGGCAACACAAGCTAGTAGTCCATCTCACAAATCCTCTCAAGGATATCAAAAGATTCGATATACCTAGGGCTCAACTTACCCTTCTTCCCTAACCTCATCACATCCTTCATGGGTGAAACCAAGAGCAAGAATCGCTCTCCAACCATGAATGCAACATCGCACTTTTTGATCTGCAGTACTCTTCTGTCTAGAGGGATTGCTATGATGGTAAGCAACCCTCACTTCCAACCAAGATGTTGTGAGTTCGAGTCTCCCCAAGAGCAAGGTGGGAAGTTCTTGGAGGGAAGGATGCTGTGGATCTATTTGGAAACAACCTCTCTACCCCAGGGTAGGGGTAAGGTCTGCGTACACAGTATCCTTCCTAAACCCCACCAAGTGGGATTATACTGGGTTGTTGTTGTTGTTGTTGTATAACTCTTCTGTCTAGATTGGGATGTAGAAAGCTGATCTTGGATCAGCTTGACCTTCTTCAAGGCATCTCGGACCAAATATATGCCTATTACCTTAGCCTCTCCCGGCTTCCAACAGGAGAACGACACCATCTCCCATATAGGGCCTCATAAGGAGTCATCTGAATACTGGAGTGATAGCTGTTGTTGTAGGCAAACTCCACAAGTGGCAAGAATTGATCCCAAGCACTACCGAAATCCATAATGCAGGCACATAGCATATCCTCCAATATCTAAATAGTGCGCTCAGACTGTCAGTCCGTTTGAGGATGAAATATTGTACTCAACTCAACCCGTGTGCTAGCTTATGTTGTACCACTCTTCAGAAATGCAATGTGAACTACGCACCCCGATTAGAGATAATGGATACCGGTATGCCATAAAGTCCGACATTCCCATGGATATAAATCTAAGCCAGCTGCTCTGAAAAATAGGTGGTCACTATCGGAATGAAATTAGCCGACTTGGTCAACCTGTCCATAATCACCCATACCACATCAAATTTCTTCTGAGTCCGTGGGAGCCCAACAACGAAATTTATTGTGACACACTCCCGTTTCCACTCACGAATCTCAAGTTATTAAAGCAAACCACCCGGCCGATGAAACTCATACTTCACCTGCTGACAATTTAGGCACCAAGCTACATACTCCACTATGTCTTTCTTCATCCTTCTCCACCAATAGTGCTGTCATAAGTCCTAATACATCTTAGCAACACCCAGATTAATGGAGTACCGCGAACTGTGGGCCTCCTAAAGAATCAACTCATGCAAATCATCCATATTGGGTACACTTAATTGGCCCTACATCCACAACACACCGTCATCTCCGATAGCAATCTCATTGGCATCATTGTGCTGAACCATGTCCTTAAGGACAAGAAAATGGGAGTCATCATACTGACGCTCTCTGAGACGATCATATCTTAAACTAGTCGTTACTGCGTTCCGAGAACGGATGCTCGTCCTTGTTTTTTATTAAGCCACCTCGACCTCGACGATGATTTTGCCTTCTTCACATGACCTCGACCTCTTGGGGTTAGGTCGATACGTCATAGCATCGACACATCATAGCCTTCAAATGCTTTATCTCCGTTGACCAGGTCAAATGTGTGACATGGAGTTTTTCGTCCATACAATCTATAAAGAAGGATTATATGACATACGCTTCATTATACCTCATAAATCAAAATAAGTCAATGTATAGATGATATTCAATCATCTCGACCTTGACAAACAAGTCACCATATGCGATCCATACTGATCATTCATAGAACCGTGTACGTTATTATATGATATATTTATTTGTACAAAATTTTAATTTGATAATATTAATATTATTTTACAAGCCTGCAAGAGTTGGCTGAGTTGGTTAGGTGAGTGGTTTCTCACATGAGAGACATGAGATCAATTCCCCTCACCAGCGTATCGGGTGCCTAGTGCGGTTTACATCTCCTGTGTAGTTTGCGAGCTGTTGCACAGTGAGCAGGCTACCCAGTGCGCACTCGAAGGGTAGTTGCTGCGGGTTCCCTTGGGAATTTTCCAAAAAAATATTATTCTACAACAATTTACTACATGACTCGACATACATGTGCATCACACATACCGATGAACTAGCTACTTAAAAGATAAGAAATTCGTTCAACTTTTTATATATTTCAAAGCTAAAAACATCTAACATTATGGAAGATAATGAAGGATTAAGATCTTCATTACTACATCAAAGAAGATATATTAGGAACTACACAGTACATTGACATTACTAACTAAAATCACATACCAACGAGATTTAAAACACAGAAAATATATCTAGAAAGTCGAAAACGACAAGAACAGAAACACAACCTGTCTTAATGCTACTAAATAATGGAGTAAAATACAGATCTTAAGAACATGTTACGCTGGGACTAAAATAACCAAATTTTGACTGCTGAAAACAATCAAAGACTAAATTTGTACAATGACAGAAGGAGGAATTAATATGGTATGGAACTATATAATCAAGCACCACCGTGACGAACTTTCATGCAAAATGGAGCTTTGACACCAGCCAGAGCAAGAACAGATGCTGGAATTCCCCACAAGGACTCACCACATATGAGACCAGAAGCCAATGCAGGTCCAAAATCCTTTGCTTGCTGCTTGTTCACCATTTGCCAAATGAATAAGATCAATGACCCTACACACATGTCAATGGCAAAGTACCCTCCAAGGTAAAATGGTATAGCCATGCACATTGGACTCGGAACGAATCGATAAATTCCATACTTGGTCTCGAATTTTTTCAGCAGTTGAGTCAGTAGGTTGATCAAAATAGCAGCCACAAAGAACCAAACAGAGAGCCTGAGGCAATGCTTGGGGAGACTTCCAAAACCTTCAACGCCAAGTAGCGCGATTCCACGATACATCGCTGCATATGGTGCAGGGTATGCACCTTCCGGATCACCCAAACGATAGGCACTGTTGAAAATCCAGAAGACTAGAGGGGTTATCACACAACCCATGGCAGTTCCAATAACTTGGCTAAAGAACATGGAACGAGGCGATGTAAGAGTTAAATAACCAGTCTTAAAATCTCCCATTAAGCCAGCAGCTGTATCTAGTATACTCATCATCAAACCACAAGAAGCGAGACCAGCAATCACTCCACCATTTTCCAAACCAACCCAATAACTAAATGTAAGAATTGCAATTTTTCCGTAATTTGAGGCCAGGGACCAATCAGTGAGGCCACTTCCATAAGAGTTGCAAAAGGCCAAAATCGGAGCAATTAAATAGGCAACCAGAATGTGATACCATTTCAGTGAGTGGAAGATAATTGGTACGACAATGATAGATATAATTGTAATACCAACGTATCCGCCAATGGCTGCCCAGTTGGGGATCTGGTCTTTCAAGAAGTACTCGTTTTGTCTCTTCTTGTCGTAGTCTTCTGAGGACTCTTCACCTGATGAATCTTCCTGTCCTGATTTCCTATTTCTGAAGCTTAACACTGTCACCACCAACATGTAGGCAAAATGGAATAGACCATCTCCAAGCATCATGGAAATTGCAATAAACACCTGTTTTGAATAGGTGTAAGAATTGAAATAACAACCAACACTAACAATAACTATTTGAACAAAAGAGTTGACATATCTATAACAACAATAACAACAACCCAGTATAATCCCACTTAATGGGGTCTAGGGAGGGTAGTGTGTACGCAGACCTTACTCCTAGCTGGGGTAGAGAGGCTGTTTCCAAATAGATGCTCGGCATCTTTCCCTCCAAGAACTTCCCACCTTGCTCTTGGAGAGACTCGAACTCACAACCTGTTGGTTGGAAGTAGAGTTTGCTTACCATCAGGGCAACCTCTCTGGCCAAACATAGCTATAACCAAGCAGAATATATGAAGTGAGAATTATATTAATCAACTTAGGATACCATCTTAAATTTCTGATTCAGATAAAAAGACATACTTCAGAGATAGTTTTCTTATACTTTTTCTTATTCCTAAATCCCAATAACTAAAAAGTTAGTAAATTATAACAGTAAAACTGGAAAAACTATATATAATGAATGTTAAATTTACCCGATATCCTTGGATACCATGAAGACTTCCTGCGTTTAACTGAGCAGAGTACCAATCGCCTTTCTTTGCTTCAATCATTGGCCACATGATAGCCCATGAAACTATGGCACCAATTAGCAATGAAACATTAACCATGTAGGGGCAAAGCATACCAACTCCAACATATGTTGAGGAAAAATCAAAATAGAACTTTTTGGCATAGGCTTGGAAACCAAATGTAGGCAAGCTACCAAATCCGCAACCATCTTCACGTGCAAATATCCACTGAACAGCGCCGAATATAAAGCTGAAGCTAAAGGATTTAAACAAGGAACCAACTTGTTTCTTGGCCAACTTTGCTCCTTTAGGAGTGTGGAAACAGTTGATAAGGTATGCAGTAGCAGTTCCACTTGGATATGTCAACTTGTACTTCATTATCATCATCTTCCTTAGCGCGACAATTGAGAAGAGACCAGCAAAGCTGACAACAAGAAGATAGGGAAGCATCCAACTAATAGCTAGCTTCTTAGTATTATTTGGGGTATTTCCTGCATCTGCCTGAGCTGCTATGAATGGACTCATTCCTAACATATAACTTGCTGTCCCACCTGAAATTCACCAAATAATATAACGCTATTGTCAAAATATTTAAAAACAATTACTCCCTAGTACATATGATCCAAAACAGAGTTCATTTGACTTCAATAAATATTGGAAAATGATGGACTAACAGTATTACATAGCATAGCTGCAGGGTTTACAGTTTTCTAACTCCATGCACAGAGGAATTACATGTTTGAAATTTTTATAAACTTGGAAATGACGCTTCATTAATTACAGATTTCCTTCTTTTTCCCTATAATAGGAACATACTATTACTATCTGAAATGAAAGAAAAAAACACGAATATATGAAGGTGACTCATCATAGACTTAATTCTTAATTTTCTAAAGTTTTTTTTTTCCCTTTAGATTATGAATATACTGTTGCTATGTTTATTTAACTTTTCATGCATATCTCCTTCATGTCTCATCAAGACTGAAGCATATACTAATACAGGTCTTCAGTGAATAAAACATTAGAATATATATAACTAATGAGAAAAAATTAAAGGGGAAAAAAATAAAATAAGAGAGGGGGAAATTAAAACATACTGCTAAAAGCAATGCCAGAAGAAGCAACAACGCAGGTCTGAATGACGGTATTCTCTTGCCTAGTAAAAGGCTGCTTCAATATCCCAAACTTCTCAATAACAGCAGTCCACGATCTAATCATGGCGAATCCCAAAAGCCCCGCCGCCACGTTAAGAGAAGGGATAACACCGGTCGTGAGATTCAGTTTGCAAACAATGAAGTTGAAGACTACGCTCAGAATCAGGCCAGTCACCACTGCCCTCAACGTTATTTGCTTCTTCCATGGCGGTACCTCTTTGTCCTTAAACGCATATTCTGTTGAAAGAAGCTCGTTATCTGCAGTCTCCACCATTCTATTGATATATTCACACACACACACAGAGACTACTATGTTTTTCTTCCTTTCAAATACTCTAAATGAATTGAAAGGAAGAAATGAAAGATCCCAAAGAAAGAAACTGATCAAGGATCGTGGGTTTGTACGTGGGGGGCTGTTGATTATATTTATAAGTAGTGGTATAGAGAGGAGAAGAAGAGAGAATCACGGAAGAATTTGAAGTCTTCCTAGGATTCAGCTAATCCCACTCAAAACTAAACTATAATTAGAAAACGGTTTTAAGGTTTTGTTTACTCCTTTCTACTAGTCTTTTTTGTTTGCTCAAAATATTATGTAAACTTATCACTATGTTTTGATCATTGTTACCCGTTTTATGGATTGTATGGTTTGAATAGATTATATCGTTTGCTATTATTAAATAATTTTTTTTTGTTTTATTTGATTGTATCGTACTGTACTTTGATCAGTAAGTTCACTAAAATGTCCGCAATTATTTTAAGTAAAATTTATCAAGAATTACGCATAAAAATAATTTAAGAAAAATATCTTTCTACTAATTTATCATTAATTACGTAGCTTGGAAATAAGAGAAAAAATCTGAAAAAAATGTTAACTAATATTAGCAACAACAAAAAAAGGATGAAAGGAGACAAAGAATACTTGGATAAAAAGAACGGGGAAAACCAACTCTAGAAAAGATGGAAGAAGACAAAGTAGATCAATATGTTGGAGATTTGGAGTTAAAATAAAAAAATTAAATGATAAAATAGAATTATGGAGTAATAAGTAAGGACATAATTGGAAAAGAAAATAGGAAACGGTTCCATCACATCAATCGATTGTTTCATAAAATGGGGCTTTTAGTTATTCTGGAATAATGCATTTAACAATACGATACAATCAATTTTAAATAAACAAATCAAAATAAATAATTTTAAGATAACAATACAATACGATACAATGAGTAACAACCATCCAAATAAGCCGTAACTTAACTTGAGGAGAAATGGGAAAAAGAACATGTTTAACTTTATAAAGATCGTGTTAGGGATAATTGTTAGGAAATGTTGGTTTTATCTTATTAATATTTTGAATTGTACAAAATCACTATATATAACTATGTGTAACCAGTCCTTGCCAATGCTCTCTTGTTTGCCTGATTGTTTAGAGAGTTTTGCTCGAGGTAATTAGCTCCATTGAAGAAGTAATGTTACTTATCAGCTCCATTGTGATTTGGATTATTTAGTTATAAACTAATTTAGTAAAAAATATCAATTCAACTGAATTCATACTGTTAAGGTAATTTATTTTTGTTCACTATTTTGTTGTTTATTATCCGCAACTTTTTAATACCATAATCAAATAAAACTATGATTAGGAAAATAATTTTTTTTAACAAAAAAGATTTAGTTCAAATTTCCATACACAACCAGCTATAATTATGATTAGAACAGTGATTAAATCTAAAAAATTAATAAAAAACCAAACATTGCCTTCCTAACCAGGAAAAAGTTTTAATTTGGATCTGGACAGATTTTGAAATTACATTCTGATCTTTTGCACAACTATTTTCCTAATTGAATTCGTGCATCTCATTTATTTCTATTCCATTAAAGACAAGGAAATAAATTAATGAGGGACTTTAAGATTTTTGGTGAATGTATTACCATGTATGAAACAAAAGACAACTATTATTACACTGTCACTGCAATTATAAACAGCAACATTACATTTTTTCAATATGAAAGCAATTAAGCAGCTGTATTTCACAAAATAAAGATGGAAAAAATTAAAAGTGCTTAGCTTGCCTTTTCTTAAAATTAAAATACTTTCTATAACGAGTCAGATTCGGTATGAATGTAAACCTTGACCTACAAATTTAGAATATGCATATGCCAACAGCCAATTACTAACTAATTTACTGTTTGTATCTCTATTTATTGTGAGAGATGTAAAATATTCTATATATCTATACTATATTAAAAACACAAAGGCTTTTAGCAAAATATCGTTCGTTTTTTTATCCTTTAATAATAGATTTTATATTAAATTAAATTGTAATTTAATTATTTTTCTAATATTTAGAATTTAAAGTCAAGTAAATTTAGGTTATTGAATATTTCCTTATTTAAACTACCACGTAGGAAGTTGAAATCAAATAAGATTTTATAACCTTATATAAATCCTTTACTTATTGCAATATATATATATATAATTTTGACAAAACGTATTCTATATCATATGAGTTTGATTGCGCAAAGCATTAGTTTGATTGGGGTTCGTACTCGAGAATTTGAAACCAAAAAGATTAAGGATTAGTATCTTAAATTATAGGGGCTTTTTACTAGAACCTGGCCACGAGGAGCAACTGTATGCTTGCTTGCTTAAATATAGTTTGCAGATTGGCATCCATGCTCTCAACGTTTGAAACTACTTCAACTTAATTTTCCCCGTTGGAAAGATCATTAGATCATTCCGAAAAGCTGTTTGGTTCATCGGTAAAGAAAAGTAGTGGAGTGCAACTTTTCTTCATCGATAGTAAGAATTTTTCATATGTCTTTATCTCTGTTGTGTGTAACTGATCATATAAAGAATACATACGTGTATGTTCAAACCAAAACAATTGTGCCGCTGCTTCTAATTCGATCATCTCTCCTAGGTGTGAGACTGTGAGTGAGAATTGTTAAACAATTACTGCTAAGCTGTTAAATCAAATTGACTCTATATTAAATTTAGTTTTGTTATAATTATTTTTATCGCAGAGAATCAATTTAATTTAACAACTTTAGTACTACTATTAATTATTTTCTACCTTGAGTACTATCAATTAGATAAAAATTACATGGACTGTAGCAACATTCTATTTCTATTACTTAGTCAGGCTCTGCACACTAGATGAAGTTACATGAATTTTTTATAAAGTTTATCATTCTGTTAATAGTTAAACTTTGCGTGTTCTAACATTTACACTCTGGAAATTACTATAAATTTATCGCATTGAGCTTTAGTTGGCATTAACTCGTCATGTTTGCTTGAACTCTTAAAACAAAAGTGGACTTACTTATACTCTTTAAAAGATGAAATTTTCTTCCAAATTATAGTCCATATTGAATAAGATAGTTTTTTATCACATTCGAAATATTTCTTTACTAGATATTAAGCACATCTTCATTGCTCAAATTTGTCATTTATTTATTTTTCCTAATATTTAAAATTAATTAAACTTTTAAATCTTTCCTTCTTTAAAATCAATTTTTATTTTTATCTTATATAAATTCTTTCCTTACCCGAATTTGGTAACGAAATCATAATTTCCCATATTTTTATTCCTAATATTTATGATTATTAAATCAATTAAAAATGTATTTAATCAATACTTCCTAATTTATCAAATTAAAAATAATAAGATTACTATTATTGTGAAGAAGGATATGATAGCAAGAAAATTCAAAAAGTGTAACGACCCGACCGGTCGTTTTGAGCCCTAGCGCATCGTTCAGTAGTCTGAGACCATGTGCAGCTTCAATTCAGGTATTATGACTTGTACGCGTGGTCAGAATTGAGTTTCGGGAAGTTAGGAGTTGATTTGGGAAGAGAATTCTCATTTCGAAAGCTTAAAGTTGAAAGAATTAACTAGGACGAGATTTTTGAGTAAATGACCTCGGAATGAGGATCTGAAGGTTCCAGCATGTTCGTATGATAATTTCGGACTTGGGCGTATGCCCGGTTCGGATTTTGGATAACCCGGGAGCATTTTGACGCATATTGTGGAAGTTAGCATTTTAGAAGAAATTTCATAAGTTTGGCTTGAAGTGCATTTCAGTGTTATCGATGTCCCTTTGAGATTCTGAGTATATAAATAGCTCCGTATAATGATTCTGGAGTTGGGAACGCGATCGGAAGTGAATTCGGAGGTTCGTAGGTCATTTTGGAGTCATTTGGCTAAAGATAGAAATTTGAAGGTTTTTGAGAAGTTTGACTGAAAGTGGACTTTTAGATATTAGGGTCGGAATCTGATTCCGGAAGTTGGAGTTGGTCCGTAATGTCGAATATGACTTGTGTGCAAAATTTGAGGTCAATCGGACGTGATTTGATGGGTTTCGGCATCGAATGTAGAAGTTTAAAATTTCAAAGTTTATAAAGCTTGAATTGGAGTGTGATTCATGATTTCGATGTTGTTTGATGTGATTTGAGGCCTCGAGCAGGTCCGTGTTATGTTATAGGACTGGTTTGTGTGATTGGACGGGGCCCCGGGGGCCTCGGGTGTGTTTTGGGGTAGTATCGGATCATTTCGGGCTGTTTTGAAATAGTTGATGCTGGTATCTGGTGTTGTTCTTCGCGTTCGTGAGTATCATCTAGCGTTCGCAAAGAAGGATTTGGCCTCAGGGACTCTGTTCTTCGCGTTCGCGAAGAGGTTCTCGCGTTCGCGTAGAAGGAAATCTCTGCTGCACAGGTTTAACTTTGGAGGCTCATATCTCACAATATATAAGAAATTTAAAGATGATCCAAAAGTTAAAGTTGTAGATCTTTGTGTCTAGTTTTTAAAATGTAAACCATTTGGAATTTCGATTTCTGTACCAAAAGTTATGGCTGATATCCTATAGGCTATCAGGAAAGATAAAGAAGAAATTTGTATTGCACAGGGCTGACTTTGGCAGCTTATATCTCAAAATCTATAAGGAATTGGGAGATGACCAAAACATAAAAGTTGTAGATATTGACTTCTAGTTTCCAAAATCATTAAACGATTTGTAATTTGGAGTTATGTACAAACAATTATGGCCATTATACTAGAGGCTATCTGAGGAGAGTTTCGAAAATAGTTTTTGGAAATTTTCTTCTTCGTGCGATGGGGGTCTCGTGAATGCGAAGAAGAGTCGTATGGGCAGTGTATAAGTGTAAAGAAACGGGTTTGGGTCATTTTATCTCATTTCCTCCATGGGAGCCGACCTAGGAGCGATTTTGGCGCTCCATTTTCATCATCCATGTCAAGGTAAGTGATTCCCACCTATTGCAAATTAATTACTTGGATTACATCTAGATTATAACATGGAAAATCATGTAAATTAGTAAAAATTTTGGGATTTTGAAGAAAACCTAGGAAATTTGTATTCTTGGATTTTGACCACGATTTTAGGTATGGAATTAAGAGAAAATCATATATTTGAGTTCGTGAGTTCATGGGTAAACTTTATCTTCGAAAAATTTAGGAATCCGGGTGCCCGAGGGTAATTTTGTTAACTTTTCGATCGGGTTTAGGAATTACTATGAATTGGATCATTAGGAGTAATTGAGTATATATTAATGGATTGGTATTATTATTGGCTAGCGTTGGAGCTTTGTGCATCGATTGGAGTCTTCGAAACAGCATGGAATGCCGGTTATGGATCTTCAGAGTGAGGTGAGTCTCCTTTCTAACTTTGTAAGAGGAAATTGTCTCCATATGTGAGTTAATTGGTTATGTGCTCCTATTTGTGGGGGCTACATACGTACGAGGTGACGAGAGTCCGTGCGTAGCAACTATTATGCTATTGTCCGGGTGGTCTAGGACCCAAAGGCATGCTACACTTGGAATAATTTCAATCTTATTGACAGCCTGTACTGCTTAAATCACATCGAATTAGTAAACGAATTTCTAAAAGGGTTTAAACTTCATTTTCCTAAATTATTAAAGAGAATTGGCCTTTCTTTGGATAATTTCTCCATGTTGACTTCTTGATTGACTGTTTGTTTGTATGTGTTTATTTTTGGAACGGGCCGAACGCCTCGGTAGATTAAATAGATGCATCTATAGGCGCGCTGTCGACCCTCAACAAGTGCACATTTTATTTCTGTTGGATCAGGCCATCGCCTCGGCATAATATGCCCATGCTTGCATTGCTTATCCTGAAACTTATTGGAGTTGATATTGCCTTTATGGCTCGCTATAAACTAATAAAGATAATGAAAAGTAAATCTTGGAATTTCCTTATTATTTGAGAAGGTGTTATCTGTTTTCTTGCTCTATGAGTTAAAATTGCTAGATAAATCCATGTTTTCCTCATATCTTCATCATATTATTATTGGACCACTAGTAAGTGTCGAAGTCGACCCACTCGTCTCTACTTCTTCGAGATTAGACGGGATACTCATTGAGTACACGTTGTTTTCGTACTCATACTACACTTCTGTGCATTTTTGTTGCACAGGTATATGTAACTCTAGTGGCCTACTAGGCGTAGCAGCACAGATGATTCGGGGACTAGGTGAGTTGCATTATTCGAGGTGGCCCACAGCTAGTATAGTCCCTTCCAGTATTTTGTATTTACTTTTTGTCCACTGTATTCCGGACGGATGTTGTATTTTATTTCCTCCTTAGTAGATGCTCATGCACTTGTGACACCGGGTTCTGGGATGGTTTTGAAATATTTTGTATTAATTGCTTATTATTTAATTTGAATTGAAGCATTTACCTTTTTATTTATGAAAAATTGGAGGAAAATCTTAGTTTTCAAGATTGTTAAGAATGAGAACTTCATCAAGTAATTTGGTTGGCTTGCCTGATAGCAGTGTCCGGCGCCATCGCAACCCTTAGTAGATTTTGGGTCTTGACAACATGGTATCGGAGCACTAGGTTCCCTTAGGTCTCACGAGTTATGAACAAGTCTAGTAGAGTCTCGCGGATTGGTACGGAGACATCTGTACTTATCCTCGGGAGGCTACAAGGTTGTTAGGAGTACCTCCCTTCTTGATTCCCCGTCATGCGATTTGATTCCTGGAGGCTTATGTCCTCGTTTCCTTCCTACTCAATCTTACGCGACGCGAACCGCTTGTTATAAATCGAGAGTTGAAGAATTGTAATGGTACTTTGAACGTGGTGCGGGGTGTTTCTCCCTACGGGGTTGTGTGAGCTATTATCGTAGCGGTATTTCTGAGAGCCTTGAGGCTAGGCACAGGTTGCCATGATACTTATGAACGATTATTCCATTGTATTGATATGATGGTAAGATGTTTGCCCACGCGTCGAGGCAGTGAATGGCATGAAGGGAGGTTTACTCAATGCATGATCTAGCGATTCGATATTTTATTCCCAGAAGGGGACATGCAATCAGGCTGAGAATATTTAGGTTTGGGTTGACGGGGTAAGAATACTTGGTAGTTGCGGGCGTGGTGGAGTTTTCTTCTATGATGAGGTGTCGTTGTCCTTATTGAATGTACTAAGTTCACCGGTGTTATGATCTTCTACAACTAGCCTTTAGAGCAGGATATTGCGGGACAGTATTGAAGAAGCAACGGTCAGAGATCGCGGGGTGCGGTGGTTCAGGATGGAATCGGTGTTCCTAGTGTTGATGGCTCGAGAAAGATGATCTTCGGAAAGGTTTAAAGTTAGTAGCGATTGGTGGGTTCAAGTGCAACGAAGATAGATTGTTTTAGGCAATAATTGAGCAGCAAAGTATGAGGAAGGATATGTGGGAAGCATTAGGCGGTGTTTAAAACTTCTAGAAGGCCAGGTATAAGAAGCGCAGGTCGAGTAGTTGATTAAAGAAGTGAGTTTGCCCAAAGTCGGAGAGTGGCGGAGCTGCATAGGCTTGGTGGTAGGATAACTACGTGCCTTAAGGAGAGTTTAGATCGATTTGGGAATTTTAGTGATTGGTGATTGGGGTCTACGGATCTAATTTAAAGTATGGGCTAATATACAACAAAGAGATCGGTCGTGCAAATGTGGTTGATGATTCAGAGTATAAAAAGGGGGGTTTACAGAAAGAATTCGAGAATTTGGGCAGTTGATTACGCAAGGTTATGTCAATAAGAGATAAGGAATTCCGGTGAGCTCTAGAGTTGTGTAATAGTGGCTTCGAGCTAAGTGGGAGAGTCCCACCATCTATGATTGGGTTGCATGGATAACTACTTGCGAAGTTTCTGGTGATTAGCATATTGATGGGTTATTTCAGCTACAGGAAAAGAACATAAGTGGTAATTTGAGCAAAGGAATTATTAAAGGTGTGCTATCGTTGGCCTTATTGGCCCACATTCAGACTTGGGGAGTGATTCTGTTCGGTGCTCCGTCGAGAGGGTATGCTTGTGCTAGAAGAATCATGGAGTTGATTATATTCGGGCCAAGTCAGAGTGGGCAGCTCCCAACAACGGTCCTAGTGGATTCAAAGAGGTAAAGTGTGGTGCCTAATGGTTTCGAGCCTATAGGTACGGTTAAGAACCAAGCTTGGTAGTAGCCTATGAGAAGAGGCACAAAATGTTCTATGATGTTTTGTCTTGCAGTGTAGCATTTGGGAAATACGAAATGATTCGTGGGATTTGAGAAAGCATGGCCTCGTGATTCAAGGTCACTCGGGATAAGTGCGGATGGAGTGTGCTATGTGTTGAATGGAGTTGTTATTGTTTGTAAAGCAATCAAGGTAAATCGAAAGAAGATAGATTGGTTAGCCATAGTTTAGTTGGCATATTGGTGGTAGAGATCAGTTCCCTCGGCATGATCAAGTAAATGTGCTAAAAAGTTTCTTAGTTTACTACTCTATATTAATTTTAGTTAAATATTCATATTTTAGGATTTGCCTGAATAGATTAATTGTTTGATTTAATTTATTTTGTAACGACCCAAATTTTCATTTTAAGAATTCGCATTTCCGTCCAAAGGCATAAGACCTTGAGAAGGTTCGTAATATGCATCACGACCCACATGCATGGTCGAGTTTTCTATTCGTAAGATTCGGAGTTAAATTCAAAGAAGAAGAAAAAAAAATCTTATTTTTGAAGCTCAAATAGAAAGAGTTGACTGGAGAGTTGACTTTTGAGTAGACGATCCTGAAATGGAATGTTAACGATGTTAATAGCGTCGTATGGTGATTTCGGACTTAAACGTGTGTCAGAATTTGGATTTGGAAGTCCACAGGACAATTCGGCATGTTTTGGCGAAATAAGAAAGTTGACGTGTTCTAATTATATTATTTTATATGTGGAAGAGGTCTATTACTATTATGAATACCAATAGGATATGGTATTAAGTGTAAGAAACATACTATAAGTGATATGAGGTCTAAGGAAGGTCCTAAGTCTAAGCCAAGTTGGAAAATTTCATAATATACAAAATTTGCAAATGAGTACGCACAAGACCTCACTTTGAACGATCATATCTACGTGGTTATAACGAGTTGTGTGATGCACATTATATAAAATTAAAGGTCTTTGAGTCTAATTTCTAACGCTTCAAACCGTTCATTATTTGAATATTTGTACAAAAAGTTATGATTGATTTACTGAAGGCGGGTAATACTGTATTCTGCGGCAGAGGCAAATCGTTGTTGCCGAATGCGATTTATAAGTCACATTTGACAACAACGACTTGCCTGGATGGATTACAAAACGCGAGTTTCAGCCATTTTTAACACATTTGGAGCTATGGAGCTCGGATTGAGGCGATTTTTGAGGCAATTTTCACCATATGGATTGGGGTAAGTGGTTTTAACTCGATTTTGGTTGAAATATATGAATCTATTGTTGTTTTTATCATGAAATTATTGAATTGAATTGAAAATGGTAGAAATTCTCTATACCTTAGATTTAAGATTTGGAGGTCGATTTGTTGTTGGAATTTAGTAATTTTGGTATGGTTGGACTCGTGGTTGAATGAATGTTTATATTTTGTAACTTTCGTCGGATTCCGAGACGTGGGCCCCACGAGCGATTTTGAGTTAAATTTTGGATTTTTAATGGAAAATATAGAAATTCATATGGAATTAATTCCTATAATTTTTATTGACTGAATCGAATTGTTTATGACTAGATTTGAGAATTTCAGGCACGAGTTTGCAAGGCAAAGACTTGTTGGAATTTTGAATTGGTTGCAAAGCGAGGTAAGTGTTTGGTCTAACCTTAGCTTGAGGGATTAGGAGTTGTGTCCTATTTGTTAGGTGTTATTTGTGGAGTACGACGTATAGCCATGGTGACGAGTATCTATACGTTGGTGTCAAGCATGCCCGTGAGTCTTGTATTATAATTGTTATGACTCCATTGTGGTTTATTGCGCTTCATGTGTTATTAATATTATTGTTCCCTTGTCGGGATGTTTGTTTAATATTATTGTTCCCTTGTCGGGATGTTTGTTTGATATTATTGTTCCCTTGCTGGGATATTTGTTTTGAAAGTATTGTTCCCTTTTTGGGATGTTTGTTTAATATTATTATTCCCTTGCCAGGACGTGTAGGTTATTGTTGTTGCTCCCTTGCCGGAAATTAATTGTTTGCTTGCATTCTCCCTTGCCGGGATAGTTGAATTGGTAATTTGTACCCTTGCCGGGTAAATCGTTGTATTATCAAATTTCCCTTATTGGTATCCTCTCTCGAAACACTTATATATTATGAAATGGGATCGTGTGGCACGCCGACCACTTATATATTATGAAATAAAATCGTGTGGTACGCCGACCACTTATATATTACGAAATGGGATCGTGTGGCACGCCGACCACTTATATATTATGAAATGGGATCGTGTGGCACGCTGACAACTTATATATTATGAAATGGGATCGTGTGGCATGCCGACCACTTATATTATGAAATGGGATCGTGTGGAACGCCGACCACTTATATATTATGAAATGGGATCGTGTGGCACACCGACCACTTATATATTATGAAATGGGATCGTGTGGCACGCCGACCACTTATATATTATGAAATGGGATCGTGTGGCATGCCGACCACTTATATATTATGATATGGGATCGTGGGGCACGCCAACCACTTATATATTATGAAATGGGATCGTGTGGCACGCCGACCACGTATATATTATAAAATGGGATCGTGGGGCATGCCGACCACTTATATATTATGAAATGGGATCGTATGGCACGCCGACCACTTATATATTATAAAATGGGATCGTGGGGCACGCCGACCACTTATATATATGAAATGGGGTCGTGTGGTATGCCTACCACAAGATATAATAAAATGGGAGCGGGTGGTACGCCTACCACAAGATATAATAAAATAGGATAGGGTGGTACGCCTACCATAAGATATAATAAAATGGGAGCGGGTTGTACGCCTACCACGAGATACATGAAATGGAAGCGGGTGGCACGCCTGCCACGAGATACAGGAAATGAGATCGAGTTGCACGCCTGCAACAAGATGTGAAAAGGAATCGAAATCTGCCTTTGTTTTCCTTATTCTTGATAGTGGTTCGATTTATTGATTTCTCGTATTAAAGGTAATAATTCATTCGATATTGTACTTCAATTGAAAAGGGTTATCAAATGATTTCTAAAATAGCTTCGTCTTTTCTTGTTGATTTCCTATTTGGGTTTATGTTAAGTGAATGAGTCTTCTTTGAACATTCTTAATTGAATTGGGTTATGGATCCTATGAATTGAGTAACATGAGAGTGTCGTTGCGAAATGTGAGACAGAAACATGTGAGCACAAGGTGCCGGAAAAAATATGATGATTTTTATTAATGACAGATTATGATATAGGCTCGAGGTGCCGGAAAAAATATTATGATTTTATTTAATGGCACGTGAGTTGTCCGTGCGGTTGTAATATAAATATGGCCACGAGATGCCGTAAAATATGAAAGTGGGTCGAGACCTATATTATTATGATTATGAAATGAGGTGTCACAAGGTGACTTTTACTAGAAAGAATTATATTCGAAAGATACTTATTTGAAAGATATTTATTTGAAGGAAATATATTCGAAATATATATATTCATTGAAAATAATATTATCTCAGAGATTATTACTTGAAGGATTTAAAGGCGAAAGACTTATATCTTAAGGACTTCATTAATTGATTGTACTTGTTTTTATTGTCTGTTGAGAAACAATTATGTTGTCCTTGTTGCCTGCTATTTATATCACTGGTTGATCATTGTTGCCATCATTGTTATCTGCTTCCTATTATTTTGTACGCTATCTTGCACATGTTTATTTGATAGTCTAGTCCTAGCCTCGTCACTACTTCGCCGAGGTTAGGCTAGGCACTTACCAGCACATGGGGTCGGTTGTGCTGATACTACACTTCTGTACATTTTTTTGTGTACAGATCCAGGTATTTGATCGATAGTAGCTATTCGTTGCGGTGGAGACTCAAGGTAAACCTGCTGCAGCGTTCGCAGGCTTCGGAGTCACCTTCTTATTTTATATTCTCACTACTGTACTTATTTTCTTACGGTTGTGTTTAGAAATGGTAGCGAAAAACTCTATAGAGATTATGACTTGTACTACCGGGTTTTGGGAAGATGTTCATTGTATAATAATTATATTTCAGAAGAATTTTAGATGTTATTATTCATGGTTATTATTCCACAATTATTAGGCTTACCTAGTCCTTAAGACTAGGTGCCATCACGAAACCCAACAGAGGGAAAATTGGGTCGTGATGATTTGATGGTTAATCACAAGTCGCTGTGGGTACGATATCTGGACTTACAATCCTATATTACTTGTCGATCACATATACTTGCGTATGCGTTTGGGAGCAACAACTCTTCAAATTTGTCCCTCGACCAATAAACAGTTGGTCACGTCTCATGTGTTATATGACCATACAAGTCACCCAAGGGACAATACGACATCACAAACTTTTTACTCGCTTATGACAAGATCCAATGATCATTGGACATAAATTTTAGTCCAATATTTTCAAATTAATGTATCCCTTTTATCTTCTTCTGTTTTTCGTTGATTCGGGGACTAGGTTAGTTGCATTATTCGAGGTGGCCCGCAGTTAGTATAGTCTCTTTCAATATTTTGTATTTACTTTCTGTCCATTGTATTCCAGACGGATGTTGTATTTTATTTCCTCCTTAGTAGATGCTCATGCACTTGTGACACCGGGTTCTGGGATGGTTTTGAACTATTTTGTATTAATTGCTTATTATTTAATTTGAATTGAGGCAGTTACCTTTTTATTTATGAAAAATTGAAGGAAAATCTTAGTTTACAAGATTGTTAAGAGTGAGAACTTCATCAAGTAATTTGGTTGACTTGCTTGACAGCAGTGTCCGGCGCCATCACGACCCTTAGTGGATTTTGGGTCGTGACAAAAAGCTCCTAAAATTTCAAGGCCAAGTGAACAAAGATGTTCAAAAATTTCTAAGCAAACAAGACAATATCGTGTTCTTTTTTCTTTCTATTTTGTCTAAAAGAAAAATATTATTTAAAAATTAAAAAAATAAAATTTTGATTTTTATGAAAAATAAACAAAACGTTCCCATTAGATTTTATATAGGGGATGTCAATGATTCTATGAAACTCAACTAAAAACCAAATTGACAGAACCTTTCCAACCGATTATTAAGTTTTTCTTGATAAAGTTATAAGTTCGATAAAAATCTATGACCGCAACGAATAATTAGGGTGCTTTTTTTTTTAGATAAAATAAAAAAATACCTAATCGAACTGAATAAATTTATAGATATATAATATAATATATATACTAAGTTTAAAAATAATAAAACATTAATATAACGTTAATAAAATTGCAATTAATTTTTCCTAATATTTTTAATTTGGAATTTATTACACAATTTATAATGGAATGTTATTAGAAACAAAAAAAATCTTTACTGAATAAACCTCAAAATAAAGAGACATATACGCGTTTATATCAAAAGTGAAAAGATGGTGGTAAATAAAAAATTTTCCTAGCAAATTCCCCCCCCCCCCCAACATTTGATATGATTCTTCTCCTTTTATATCAAATTAAAATAATAATAATAATAATAATAATAATAATAATAATAATAATTGTAACGACCCGATCGGTCGTTTTGAGCTCTAGCACGTCGCTCAGCGGTCTGAGGCCATGAGCAGCTTCATTTCAGGTATATTAACTCATGTGTATGGTCAGAATTGAAATTCAGGAAGTTCAGAGTTAAATTTAAATGAAAATTCTCATTTCAGAAGCCTTAAGTTGGAGAAAATGGCTAAGATTGGAATTTTGAGTAAACGACCTCGGAATAAAGATCTGAAGGTTCCAGCAGGTTCGTATGATAATTTCGGACTTGGGCGCATGCCCGGTTCGGGTTTTGGGTAATCCGGGAGTGTTTTGACGCCTATTGTGGAAGTTAGCATTTTTGGAAGAAATTTCTTAAGTTTGGTTCGAAGTGCATTTCAGTGCTATCGATGTCCGTTTGGGATTCCGAGACTGGGAGTAGCTCCGTATAGTGATTCTGGAGTTGGGAGCGCGATCGGAAGTGAAGGAGGTCAGTAGGTCATTTTGACGCCATTTGGCTAAAGATAGAAATTTGAAGGTTTTGAGAAGTTTGATCGGAAGTGAACTTTTTGATATCGGGGTCGGAATCCAATTTCGAAAGTTGGAATAGGTCTGTAATGTCAAATATGACTTGTGTGCAAAATTTGAGGTCAATCGGACGTGATTTGATAGGTTTAAGCATCGAAAGTAGAAGTTGGAAGTTCTAAAGTTCATAAAGCTTGGATTGGAGGTTGATTCATGATTTTAGCGTTGTTTGATGTGATTTGAGGCCTCGAGCAAGTCCGTAATGTATTTTGGGACTGGTTGGTGTGATTGGTCGGGGTCCCGGGGGCCTCGGGTTGTAATCGCGCTCTTATTTGATGTTTCAACGTCGTTTCTTTGGATATAAAAGGGTACCATATTAAGCAAATGAGCTCTAAATTAAGTTTTTATTGCACCATTAGATCCGTATCAAAATTACGGAGCCATAAGAAAAAGAATCATCGAATTTGGACATCGTATGCGAAAGTTATGCTCATTTTTTGTGTAGGTAAAACTGCTGCTTCTGGTATGCTCGTAATTGCGAACATATCCATCGCAATTGCGATGCCTAGTTCGCAATTGCGAATTTTTTTGTCGCAAATGTGACCTTTCCCAACCCCTCTTTGTTCGCAATTGCGAAGGATTTCTTCGCTTTTGCGAGGGTTCGCAATTGCGAACCCTGGATCGCAAATGCAACTTCTGCAGCTTGATTTTAGCTATGTAACTCGAGTTTTTGCTTTATTTTATCACATTTTGAGCCCTAGGTCCGAGAGTGGGCGATTTTGAGAGTGGATTTTCGTATCAAATCATTGGGTAAGTTCCTCTAACTAATTTTCAATTATATTTCGTGATTATACCTTAGATTTAACATCAAAATTCATGAGAATCTAAAGGAGAATTTGGGGTTTTAAAAAAAAACCTAGAAAATTATATTCTTGGAATCTAGCCACGATTTTGGGTATGGACTTTAGAGAAAATTATATATTTGAGTTCCTAAGGTCATGCGTAACCTTTATCTTCGAGAAATTTCGGAATCCGGGCACGTGAGATAGAGAGCATTTTGGTCATTTCACTAAGCGGAGTTGGGAATTTGCATAATTTGAATTGTTAACAAGTATTTGAGCATGTTCTCATTAGTTTGTCATTAATTGGCTAGTTTTGATTCATTGTGCGTCAGTTAAAGCCTTTGGAAGAATGTAGAATGCCGGTTTTGAGTCTTCGAAGCGAGGTGAGTCTCCTTTCTAATCTTGTGAGGGGGAATTAACCCCATAGGTTAGTTAAATTGATTATGTGCTCCTATAGGTGGGGGCTATGTACGCACGAGGTGACGAGAGTCCGTGCGTAGCTACTATTATGCTATTGTCCGGGTAGTTAGGACCCTTCAACATGCTATACTTGGAATATCTGTAATCCTATTGACATTTGATTCTCGTAAATCACATTGAGTTAATAAATGGATTTCTAAAAAAGACTTAAGCTTCGTTTTCTCAAATTATTAAAGAGAATTGGTTTTTCTTGGATAATTGCTCCATGTTGACTTCTTGACTGACTGTCTGTCTGTGTGTGTTTATTTTGGAACGGGCCGAACGCCTCGGCAGATTAATAGATGCATCTATAGGTGCGCCGTCGACCCTCGGCAAGTGTACATTTATTTCTGTTGGATCGGGCCGTCGCCTCGGTGTGATTTGCACATGCTTGTGTTGCTGCCTGAACTTAATGAAGTTATTATTGCCCTTTTGTGGCTTAGAAATATTTGGATTATATTTAAAGAGAAATTCTGAAGAATTTTCCTATGAAAGAATTACGTGCTTACTTGTTTCCTCTATTTGGAATAGAATCATGTTTATAAAATAAATCCACTATTTAATAGATACATGTTAAGGATGAATCATTATTGGACTATTAGAGAGCGTCAAAGTTGACCATCTTGTCTCTACCCCTTCGGGATTAGGCGGGACACTCACTGACTACACGTTGATTACGTACTCATACTACACTTCTGTGAATTTTTGTTGCACAGGTATATATATACCTTTAGCAGCCTACTGGGCATAACAGCATGGATGACTCTGGGACTAGGTGAGCTGCATTGTTCGAGACGACCCGCAGCTAGTGTAGTTCCCTCCAGTATTTTCTTATTATTTATTCCCTGTCCACTGTATTTCGGACATATGTTTTATTTTATTTTTCATATCGATAGTTGCTCATGCACTTGTGACACCGGGTTTCTGGGATGGTTTCAAAAGAATTGTGCTAATCATTTATTGTTTAATTTGAATTGAAGTAATTATTGTTTTTTTTAATTATAAAAATGGAAGGAGAAATCTTGAATTTTCAAAAGTATTAAAAGAGGATTAATTGTTAATTTAGTTGGCTTGCCTGACAGAGGTGTCCGGCGCCACTACGACCCTTAGAGGATTTTGGGTCGTGACAACATGGTATTAGAGCCCTAGTTTCCTGCCGGTCTCACGAGTCATGAGCAAGTCTAGCAGAGTCTCGCGGATCGGTATTATAAGGCCCCGGAAAATTTTGCTAAGTAACCTAGGATTTCGTGGTACCGCGTAAGCAAATTATAATATTTTATGTGATACTAATATGGTGTACATCAATTGAAATTGGTAAATATGTGTACAAGTCTTATAGTAAGTGATTTAGGGTCCAAGGAAAGGCCAAAGTCTAAGAAAATTTGGAAGAGTCCATAATAGGCTAAAATTCCCAATGATCTTGAACTAGTCCATACTTTGAACGAGTATATCTAAATATATATAAGGTTTTATATGGTGAATAGTATATCAAATGAAAGGTCTTTGAGTCTAGTTTCTAACGCTTCAAACCATTCGTCATTTGGACATTCCTACACAAAGTTATGATCAAATTACCAAAAGCTGAAAAAATGCGAGTCTGTGTGAAATCTGCGATCGCAGATTGAACTCTGCGGACCGCAAAACCCATTCTGCGATCGCATAATGGTCGCAGAATGAGGCAGAACAGCCCAGTTCTGGGCAACAAGTTCCGCGACGAATCTGCGGCCCGCATACCCATTCTGCGGTGCGTTCTACGGTCGCATAGTTGACATCAGAGGGTTAATTTTTTAATTTTCATAACCCGACCCCATTTTGATATATAGCCTTTGGGGCTTCATTTGGGGTCATTTCCTACTGATTTTAGAGAGAGGTGAGAGTATTTTAGAGAGAGAAGGAGGAACCCAACATTTAAATCATCCAAACCTTGCATCAATCTTCAAGAATCAAAGAATCCAATCACAAGATCTTCATCTAAGAGGTAAGGTTCTATACCCTAGGTTTTTAATTTTA
>MU734305.1:12197-79302 GCA_026770625.1 Nicotiana glauca | reverse complement strand
GTGTGATTGGTCGGGGTCCCGGGGGCCTCGGGTGTGTTTCGGGTTGTAATCGCGCTCTTATTTGATGTTTCAACGTCGTTTCTTTGGACATAAAGGGGTATCATATTAAGCAAATGAGCTCCAAATTAAGTTTTCATTGAACCATTAGATCCGTATCAAAATTACGGAGCCATAGGAAAAAGAATCATTGAATTTGGACATTGTATGCGAAAGTTATGCTCATTTTTGTGTAGGTAAAACTGCTACTTCTGGTATGCTCGCAATTGCGAACATATCCATCGCAATTGCGAATTTTTTTGTCGCAAATGCGACCTTTCCCAGACCCTCTTTGTTCGCAATTGCGAAGGATTTCTTCGCTTTTGCGTTGCGAACCCTGGATCGCAAATGCAACTTCTGCAACTTGATTTTAGCTGTGTAACTCGAGTTTTTGCTTCATTTTATCATATTTTGAGCCCTAGGTCCGAGAGTGAGCGATTTTGAGAGTGGATTTTCGTATCAAATCATTGGGTAAGTTCTTCTGACTAATTTCAATTATATTTCGTGATTATACCTTAGATTTAACATCAAAATTCATGATAATCTAAAGGAGAATTTGGGGTTTTAAAGAACAAACAACAACAACAACCCAGTATAATCCCACTTAGTAGGGTCTGGGGAGGGTAGTGTGTATGCAGACCTTACCCCTACCCTGGGGTAGAGAGGCTATTTCCAAATAGACCCCCGACATTCTTCCCTCCAAGAACTTTCCCGCCTTACTCTTGGGGAGACTCGAACTCACAACCTCTCGGTTGGAAGTGGGGGTTGCTTACCATCAGAGCAACCCCTCTTGTCTTAAAGAAAAACCTAGAAAATTATATTCTTGGAATTTAGCCACGATTTTGGGTATGGAATTTAGAGAAAATTATATATTTGAGTTCCTAAGGTCATGCGTAACCTTTATCTTCGAGAAATTTCGGAATCCGGGCACGTGGGCCCGAGGACATTTTGGTCATTTCACTAAGCGGAGTTGGGAATTTGCATAATTTAAATTGTTAACAAGTATTTGAGCATGTTCTCATTAGTTTATCGTTAATTGGCTAGTTTTGGTGCATTGTGCGTCGGTTCAAGCCTTCGGAAGAATGTAGAATTCCGGTTTTGAGTCTTCGGAGCGAGGTGAGTCTTCTTTCTAATATTGTGAGGGGGAATTAACCCCATAGAATTCCCCATAGGTCAGTTAAATTGATTATGTGCTCCTATATGTGGGGGCTACGTATGCACGAAGTGACGAGAGTCCGTGCGTAGCTACTATTATGCTATTGTCCGGGTAGTTAGGACCCATCAACATGCTATACTTGAAATATCTGTAATCCTATTGACATTTGATTCTCGTAAATCACATTGAATTAATAAATGGATTTCTAAAAAGGACTTAAGCTTCGTTTTCTCAAATTATTAAAGAGAATTGGTTTTTCTTGGATAATTGCTCCATGTTGACATCTTGACTGTCTGTCTATCTGTGTGTGTTTATTTTGGAACGGGCCGAACGCCTCGGCAGATTAATAGATGCATCTATAGGCGCGCCCGCCGTCGACCCTCGACAAGTGCACATTTATTTATATTGGATCGGGCCGTCGCCTCGGTGTGATTTGCGCATGCTTGTGTTGCTGCCTGAACTTAATGAAGTTATTATTGCCCTTTTGTGGCTTAGAAATATTTGGATTATATTAAAAGAGAAATTTTGAAGAATTTTCCTATGAAAGAATTACGTACTTACTTGTTTCCTCTATCTGGATTAGAATCATGTTTATAAAATAAATCCACTGTTTAATATATACATTTTAAGGATGAATCATTATTGGACCATTAGAGAGCGTCAAAGTTGAGCATCTCGTTTCTACCCCTTCGGGATTAGGCGGGACACTCACTGACTACACGTTGATTACGTACTCATACTACACTTCTGTGCATTTTTGTTGCACAGGTATATATATCCCTCTAGCAGCCTACGGGGCGTAGCAGCATGGATGACTCTGGGACTAGGTGAGCTGCATTGTTCGAGACGACCCGCAGCTAGTGTAGTTCCCTCCAGTATTTTCTTATTATTTATTCCCTGTCCACTGTATTTCAGACATATGTTGTATTTTATTTTCCATATCGATAGTTGCTCGTGCACTTGTGACACCGGGTTTCTGGGATGGTTTCAAAGGAATTGTGCTAATCATTTATTGTTTAATTTGAATTGAAGTAATGATTATTTTTTTTAATTATGAAAAATGGAAGGAAAAATCTTGGATTTTCAAAAGTATTAAAATAGGATTAATTGTTAATTTTGTTGGCTTGCCTGACAGAGATGTCCGGCGCCACCACGACCCTTAGTGGATTTTGGGTCGTGACAATAATAATGTAGGTAGCATAAAAGGAAAAATAAAATGTTGAAAGCCCCGAATTGTGATTTCGCTAGGAAGGTAGTAACAAAGAAATTTTCAAGTACTTAGGTAATATTTCTATTAGCTAAAAGCCTGCAAATCGGTTCATTGAAAAGGTGGCATTCGTTCTTTACCAAGTTAGCAAAATAGGATCAATATTATCTTCATAAGGAATTTAAACTATTTTTCTTAAGTACTTATTTTATAACTCAAAATATATTTAAAAATAATATTAAGTAAAATTTTAAATTTGCGCTCATTGATTTGGAGTGAATGTATTCTAAATGAATTGTCATTATTTTATTGTATCTTTGAAATATATAAGTCCTCATAAATCATAATAAGACATTTGAAAACTTTCACATGATAAGATTTTTTCATTTATTGAGCTAGCTAAATGGGGATGACATTAATCATTTTCAGGAATTTTTCTTTAATTTTTATTTCGTAATTCAAACACATTATCTCCAGGTACGCATTTTATGTGTGTACCCATATCAATAAACACCTAATTTACAAAGTATATAAATTTATTGTATTCATAGGAACTTATAATTTTTCTTAATTTTCATTTATTAACTCACAATAAAATATTACTCTTTGAGATAGGGTACACGCGCAACGCGTGTATTTTAAGCCTATACTATATTAAAAGCACAAGGGCTCTTAGCGAAATGTTGATTAAACTTTTTGCCCTTCATTAAAAGACACCACAATAGATAAAATTGTCATTTAATTTTTCTTCAAATTATTATTTAATTATTTTTATAGTATTTCAATTAATAATTACACATAAATTTATTAAAAGAAAGTCCTTATTCTCTTTGATTTCTTTCCAGATATGGAGACTTGAAGAAGTCATTATAGAAGCCTATCTCCAAGTAAATTTGAAGAATTGGCGAATTGAAAACATATACGTAGGTGCCTACATAGTTCTAGAAAAACTTATGATTGTCCAATTTGTTTGATAGTTTGTTTTGATTTGATTTAGGTTTAGATTTTTATTTTTTCTTTACTCTTTGTAGTATATTTTCATTGATTAATATCCAACAATAATTTTGACTTTTAATTTAGAACTCCACATAACATCTATGCTAAAGTTCTTGCTTTTATTCGCAATCTGAAGTGTCAACTGATCAGGTATGCCTTTATGTTTATTTAAAGTACTGAGAATTATTTTGCTTAATTATGATGTGGTTTCTCTTTTTTTGAACTATAAAATCCTAATATTTTAATATTATTAATTCCACCGAGACAAAAATATTTGCAATTGAATGAGTTTTATGGACTTCTAATGAACTCCAGTTCCTTCTTACGAGGTAATATGAGAATCTAATTGCTTTGCATAAAGGAGAAGAAGGAGATGTTCATCTCCATAACAACATATTGGTACTATCTTCTTTCTCTTTAATTTCGCTTTCGTTGTTTTAATCCATCTTATATTTTTGTTATTTTGATGCGTGATTTTTGTTCAACATTTCATGAATCTTGTTTTATATAACATCTTGTTTTTCTTTTCACTATTCTTTCATATTCTCAAATTCATTATATTGTTGTTATTTATTTCTATTTATGATATCAATTTCACACATCAAAATAACTATTATTTTTTTATTTTTTGTTTTTCTAGCCCTTCTAAAGAGTAAATTTATTCTTTTTTCCTAAAACACAATTTTTTCTTTCTTGTATATGATTATAATTTTTTACACAGTAATTATCAAGTTCATTAATCCAATTCGTGGAGACTTCCACCATGGATTATTCAACATGCTAAAATTATCTAAAGTTGATGCTTCTTTCGTTATTTGTAATATATGTTTGTTTGTGTGTATGTGTTCCTTTATATATTTTTGAGTTTGCAACTACATTAAAACTGCAGAAAATTTATAGGTTGTGAAACAACTCTAAACAATTATGAATTTAACGTAATATGTACTAATTTGCAACTCAGAAATGTTATATTTAATTTATAGAAAGGGTCCTAAAATAATTTGTTTGACGTCAATTACTATTTTTTTCAATAATTTATGCACGTGCGCAAAAGCTAGACAAAATTGTCATTTCCTATTTTTCTCAAATTATTAATTTAATATTTTACCTAAAATACACTACTATTTAGGAAGAAATTTTATCTACCATGGTAAATGTACATCATTAATACTCTGAAATATATTGAATTAAAGAAGAGAATTTTATTTGTTTATTTACAAAAAAAAATCGGATTCGGATTGCTTATTTGTTTTTTCAAATGGAATTAAATTGCACATCTGAATCTCCTAAAAAAGATTGGTTAGAATAAACTTATTCTAACAAATATAAATAAATATGAACCTATTTTTGACTCATAATAATAGGAAGGAGTCCTTGACTAACTGTAATTATAAGAAAACAAATTAGCAAATTATATTTAGGAAAAACTTCAATACAATTCGTTTACAAAACTTTTAGAAATATAACCAATCTAATTAACTTATTTTATACTTTTTTGCAGGATACATATTATAAATTCAATGCACAAATAAATAATATAAAAAATTAAAAATGATAAGGTCCTTAGAAATGTTGATTTAATTTTTTGCGATTGAGTAAAAAAAATTCATCGTCGACAAAAAAGCCATTTGCTATTTTCTTAGATATTAAATAAGTATAATCACTTATACAAAAATATATAGGCTATTAGGGTAAGAATGTGCGGAAAATAGATGTCTAAATAAATATGTCATTTAGAGTTATACATTTCAAAATATCTTTAATTAAGGAGATACGAAACAATATCATAAAAATAATTAATAATAGGAGTCTTTACAACAAACTCGCTGGTGATAATGTTTATTACGATTTTTTTACAAAATGTTTAGAAATAAAATCATTTTAATTAATTTATTTTATATTTTTTTGCAGGATACATATTATAAATTCAATGCACAAATAATATAAAAAACAAATATGATAAAGTCCTTACAAATGTTGATTGAACTTTTTCGATTCACTAAAAGATTCCATAATCGACAAAAAAATCATTTGCTATTTTTTAAGTATTAAATTAGTATAATCTTATACAAAACAAATAGGCTATTTTGGTAAGAAGTGTGCCGAAAATATAAGTCTAAATAAATATGTCACGATTCAAAAGTAGTTTAATTAAAGAGATATCACATTATCATATAAATAATTAATAATAAGATTATTTACCACAAAGTCGCCAATGATAAAGTCTACCAACTACTACTTTACTTCAATTTATTCTTCTTGTATACTACAATTTTACTTATTGACAACAAATATGCGCATGCAAAGCACATACATAAAACAACAACAATAACAACCCAGTATAATCCCACTTAGTGAGGTTTGGGGAGGGTAGTGTGTACGCAGACCTTACCTCTACCCTGGAGTAGAGAGACTGTTTCCAAATAGACCCCCGGCATCCTTCCCTCCAAGAACTTCTCACCTTGCTCTTGGGGAGACTCGAACTCACAACTTCTTGGTTGGAAGTGGGGGTTGCTTACCATCAAAACACATACATAAGGGGTATAAAATTTAATGGAAAGTAATTTAACAACGAATTAATGACGAAGTTAGTAACTAAGTCTAAAATTTTTAATAATGTTTGATGTCAAATGAGGTACGCGTTTTAATCACGCGCAAAGCCTGTGTAAAATATCCTTCGTCTTTTTTATCCTTCATAAGTGTATTTCATATTGAATTAAATTGTAATTATAAATAAATTTAGCTAAAATCTCTCATGATAATTCTACACTAATTACGCTTGAATATGTTAAAGAAAGTTCTTATTCCATTGATTTCTGTCACGACCCGGATTTCTCTCCCTTGGAGTCGTGATGGCGCCTACTAATAAGAGCTAGGCAAGCCAATCCATAACTATTTACTTCATTATCCAACTACTTCTTTTTAGCACTTATAAAGCAAAAATCATGATAACAGCAGAAATTTATTAATTAAGCGGAAGACAACGATGAAATAACTGAAATCTATGCCTATTACATCAACGTAAGCCTTAATCACCCAAAACCTGGTGTCACAGTGTCACAGGCGGTCTAAGAATTATAAATACAAAGTCTGAAAGTAAAGTCACACTGTCTCTGAAATAAGAGATGAAACAAGAAGGTAAGGATATAGGAGACGCCGGGCCTGTAGACGCCAGCAGGGCTACCTCGGAGTCTCGGTGGACTGAAGGATAACTCTCGATCTATTTCTGATGATCAAAAGCTGTTCCAAAATCTGCACACAGTGCAGAGTGTAGTATCAGCACAACCAACCCCATGTGCTGGTAAGTGTCTGGCTTACCCCGGCGAGGTAGTGACGAGGATAGGACCAGACTCCAGATAAATCTGTGCAGTTATATTCATATACAATGGATAATAAACAAGAATAAACATTTTAAGATGGGAAGGGAACATGCTTCGGGGATAGCAGATAATACAGAATTTCAAGAGAATAATAAGGAAAATCAATAATTTAACTCATGTGCTGATAAGTGTCTGGCCTACCCCGGCGAGGTACTGATGAGGCTAGGACCAAACTCCAGATAAATCTGTGCAGTTATATTCATATACAACGGATAATAAACAAGACTAAATATTTTAAGTGGGAGGGGAACATGCTTCTGGGATAACAGATAATACAGAATTTCAAGAGAATAATAAGGAAAATCAATAATTTAACTCTAACACAGATAAGGGAAATACAAGCAGATTTCACTGTTAGTACATATCTCATTGCAGACGTGCAACCCGATCTCATTTCTCACATTTCCATGGTAGGCGTATCACCTGCTCCCATTTCATCAAATCTGGTGGTAGGCGTACCACCCGCTCCCATTTTATTATAACTCGTGGTAGGCGTACCGCCCGCTCCCATTTCATCAATAACTTGTGGTAGGCGTACCACCCGCTCCCATTTCATCAATATTTGTGGTAGGCGTACCACCCGCTCCCATTTCATCAATACTTGTGGTAGGCGTACCACCCGCTCCCGTTTCGATGCAACACAATATCACAATAATATCTCGACAAGGGAACAAAAGCAACATAGAAATTTCCTGGCAAGGGAACAATAATATCAAATCGACCATCCCGGCAAGGAAGAACCAACTATAACCAATCCTAGCTCAACTCCTACTCAGTCCAATTAATATCGATACTCAAGCATAAATAAAGTCCACGAGAATAAACTAAGTCATCACTCAATATCAAGAATCATCAATTAGAACATCCAAGGTGTCACTTAAGAACACAACAAACATCAACTTAAGACTCACGATCATGCTCGATACCAACGTATAGATACTCGTCACCATGCCTATACGCCGTACTCAACAAGAAGCAAATAGCAAATATGACTCAACTCCTAATCACTCAAGCTAGGGTAGACCAGACACTTACCTCGATGCATTGAACACAACTCAAGTCTTAACTATAGCTTTACCCCTTGATTCCACCACCACTTCGCTCGTATCTAATCACAAATTACTTAATTATATCAATAAATGATAAATGAATCAACCCCAATGCATAAAAATAAGTTTTTCAAAGTTTTACCCAATAAGTCAAACATTGCCCCCGGGCCCACGTGATCAAAACCCGACGTTCGAACCAAAACCCGATTACCTATTCCCCTACAAACTCAAATATATAATTTGTTTTGAAATCGGACCTCAAATTGAGGTCCAATTCCCCAATTTAAAAAACCTAGGTTCTACCCAAAACACCCAGTTTCCCCCATGAAAATCTTTGATTTTAGGTTGAAATCATGTTAAAAGATGTTAATGATTGAAAGAAATGAGTAAAAACTAACTTACAATTAATTTGGAAGAAGACTTGTTCTTGGAAAATTGCCTAAGTGTTTGGGTTTGAGAAAATATGAAAAATGGGGTTCAGAATCGTTTAAGTGTAAAATTGCAGGTCACTGATATGGAAAATGCGAACAGGGGATCGCAATTGCGAACCTCGACCTCTGCATAGTAGGGAATTGCGAAACTTGGTTCGCATTTGCGAACGCTTCAAATTTTAGGGACCTTCGCATTTGCGACATCATTATCTCATTTGCGATAGTCACATTTGCGACTTATTGCTCACATTTGCGAGGTCTGGCCATTATGGGAGGTTTTGCATTTGCAAGGAAAAGGGCAGACCTGGGCTATTCACATTTGCGAGCCAGACTTCGCAAGCCTGCAGGTCTGTTCATACCAACAAATTTTTAAGTTAAAAAATGCACCCCGTGGCCTATCCAAAACTCACTCGAGCCCTCGGGGCTCCCAACCAAATATATACACAACCTCAAAAATATCCTACGGACTTATTCGTGCAATCAAATCGCCAAAAAATATCATAAACATCGAATTAAACCTCAAAATCCATAAATTCTTTCAAACTTCATAAAATATCAAATTTTCAATTAGGTCTGAATCACGTCAAACGACGTCCGTTTTTCATCAAATTTCACAGAAACATCTTAAATCATATATAAGACCTGTACCAGGTGCCAGAACCAAAATATGGGCCCGATACTAACATGTTCTAATTAAATTTCATTTCAAATTTCCTTAAACAATTTAAGAAAACAATTTCTTTCCAAAATTTATTTCTCGAGCTTCGGACCTCGGAATTCGATTCCGGGCATATGCCCAAGCTCCATATGTTTCTACTGACCCTCTGAGACCATCAAATTATGGGTCCGAGTCCGTTTACCCAAAATGTTGACCAAAGTCAAATTAATTTAGTTTATAGTCAAAATTTATCACTTTTCACACAGTTTCTCATTTAAGCTTTCTGGCTACACGCCTGGACTGTGCACGCAAATTGAGGTGACTCTAAATGAGGTGTTCAAGGCCTTGGAGTCATATAATTCAATTTAAAACAAGTGATGACCGCTTGGGTCATCACATTCCCCACCTCTAAAATATTCATTCGTCCCCGAACGGACAAAAGAAGGAAGTACCTGAGTCGGGGAAAAGATGGGGATAACAGCTCTGCATATCAGACTCGGACTCCCAGGTCGATGCCTCAGGAGGCTGACCTCTCTACTAAACACGAACAGAAGGAAAACTCTTCGACCTCAACTGACGAACCTGCCAGTTTAGAATAGCCACCGGCTCCTCCTCATAAGACAAGTCCTTGTCTAACTGGACAGTGCTGAAATCTAACACATGGGCTGGATCGCCGTGATACCTTCGAAGCATAAACACATGAAATACTGGATGCACGGCTGATAAGCTCGGCGGCAAAGCTAGTCTATAAGCCACCACTCGATCAAGAATCTCAAACGGACGAATGAACCTAGGGCTAAGCTTGCCCTTCTTCCCAATTCTCATCACGCCTTTCATATACGACACTCGGAGCAATACCCGCTCACCGACCACAAAAGCCACATCTCGAACCTTGCAGTCTGCATATAACCTTGTCCAAGGCCTCCTGAACCAGATCTGTACCCAACAACCTAGCCTCTCCCGGCTCAAACCATCCAATCGGAGATCGACACCGCCTACCTTACAAAGCCTCATAAGGAGCCATCTGAATGCTCGACTGGTAACTATTATTGTAGGCAAACTCTGCTAAGGGCAAAAACTGATCCCACGAATCTCCAAAGTCAATAACACAAGCTCAGAGCATATCCTCCAAAATCTGAATAGTCCCCTCGGACTGACCGTCCGTCTGGGGATGAAATGTTGTGCTCAACTCAACCCGTGTGCCCAACTCTCGCTAAACTACTCTCCAGAAGTGTGAGGTAAACTACGTACCCTGGTCCGAGATGATAGATACGGGCACACCATGAAGGTGAACAATCTCCCGAATATAGATCTCAGCTAACCTCTCAGATGAATAGGAGACTGCCACAAGAATGAAATGTGCTTACTTGGTCAGCCTATCAACAATGACCCATACTGCGTCGAACTTCTTCCGAGTCTGCGGAAGCCCAGTAACGAAGTCCATAGTGATCCACTCCCATATCTACTCGGGAAGCTCAATCCTCTGAAATAAACCACCAGGTCTCTGATGCTCATACTTAACCTGCTGACAATTCAAACACCGAGCCACATATGCAACAATATCCTTCTTCATTCTACGCCACCAGTAATGTTGTCGCAAATCTTAATACATCTTCGCGGTGCCCAGATGAATAGAGTACCAGGAGCTATGGGCCTCCTCTAAAATCAACTCTCGGAGCCCATCCACATTAGGCACACAAACTCGACCCTGCAATCTCAAAACTCCATCATCATCTAAGGTAACCTGCCTGGCCTCTCCGCGCTGCACCGTGTCTCTAAGGACACACAAATGGGGATCATCATAGTGCCGATCACGGATACGCTTTAATAATGAAGAACGAGTGACCGTGTAAGCTAACACACGACTGGGCTCAGAAACATCCACTCTCACGAATTGATTGGCTAAAGCATGAACATCCAAAGCAAGCGACCTCTCACTGACCGAAATATAAGAAAGACTGCCCATACTGGCTGACTTCCTACTCAAAGCATCGGCCACCACATTGGCCTTTCCCGGATGATATAAAATGGTGATATCATAATCCTTCAACAACTCCAACCACCTCCTCTGCCTCAAATTCAGCTCCTTTTGCTTGAACAAATACTGAAGACTCTTATGATCCGTGAACATCTCACAGACCACGCCATACAGATAATGCCTCCAATTCTTCAATGCGTGAACTATGGCTGCCAACTCCAAATCGTGAACTGGATAGTTCTTCTCATAAATCTTCAACTTCCTCGAAGCATAGGAAATGAATTTTCCATCCTGCATCAACACTGCACCAAGCGCAACACGGGTAGCATCACAATAAACTATATAAAGCCCTGAACCTGCGGGCAAAACCAACACCGATGCCGTAGTCAAAGCTGTCTTGAGCTTCTGAAAGCTTGCCTTACACTCTGACTACTTGAACTGGCCACTCTTGTAGGTCAATCTGGTCATCGGGGTTGCAATAGATGAAAACCCCTCCACAAACCGACGATAGTAGCCTGCCAATCCCAAGAAACTCCGAATCTCTATAGCTGATACTGGTCTAGGCCAGCTCTTGACTGTCTCAATGTTCTTTGGATCAACCTGAATATCCTCTGCTGATACAACATGACCCAGGAATGCAACTGAACCCAACCAGAACTCACACTTGGAGAACTTTGCATATAACTGACTATCCCTCAGAGTCTGAAGAACCACTCTTAGGTGCTGCTTGTGCTCCTCCTGGCTACATGAATATATCAATATATCATCAATGAAGACTATCACGAACGAGTCCAAATAAGGCATAAACACTCGGTTCATCAAGTCCATAAAAGCTGCTGGGGCATTTGTCAACCCGAATGACATAACCAAGAACTCATAATGCCCGTACCGAGTGCGAAAAGCTGTCTTAGGGACAACGGATTCCCTAATCCTCAACTGATGGTAGCCATATCTCAAGTCAATCTTGGAAAATACCTTGGCACCCTGAAGTTGATTGAACAAATCATCAATCCTCGGCAGTGGATACTTATTATTGATTGTTACCTTGTTCAATTGCCAGTAATCGATACACATCCTCATTGACCCACCCTTCTTCTTGACAAATAACACCGGTGCACCCCAAGGCAAAACATTAGGTCTAATAAAACCCTTCTCAAGCAAATCCTGCGACTGTTCCTTTAACTCTTTCAACTCCGGTGGGGCTATACGATATGGGGGATAGAAATAGGCTGAGTGCTTGGAGCCAAATCAATACAAAAGTCAATATCCCTATCGAGTGGCATGCCCGGCAGGTCTAAAGAAAAGACCTCAGGAAACTCTTGAACAATGGGCATAGTATCAATGGTAGGGACCTCAACACTAGAATCGCGAACATAAGCCAAATAGGCCAAACACCCCTTCTCGACCACACACCGAGCCTTCACATATGAAATGACACCGTGGGTAAAATGACCTAGAGTACCTCTCCACTCTAAACGAGGCATACTCGGTAAAGCTAAGGTCACAGTCTTGGCATAATAGTCCAAGATAGCATGGTAAGGTGATAACCAGTCCATTCCTAATATAATAGCGAAGTCAACCATATCTAAAAGCAACAAGTCTACATGAGTCTCAAGACCCCCAATCACTACAATACAAGAATGATGGACTCGATCGACCACAATAGTGTCACCCACCGGTGTAGACACATAAATAGGAACACTCAATGAATCTCTAAGCATGACCAGGCATGGTGCAAAATAAGATGATACATACGAATACATAGACCCTAGATCAAATAACACTGAAGCATCTCTATCACAAACTATAACCGTACCTGTAATAACTGTATCTGAAGCCTCAACCTCGGGCCTGGCCTGAAAAGCATAACAGCAGGGCTGGCCCTACCACCCTAAACCACATCCCTAGGTCGGTCTACTGCCTACTGACCTCCACCTCTAGCGGTCTTAGCTCCACCTCTAGGACCTCTACCTCCACCTCTAGCACCCTTACCCCCACTTCTAGCTGGATGGGCGGGCTGTGGAATACCTGGTGCCTGTACCATGGCACGAGAACTCTGATGCTGAGGGCTACCTGGTGCGTGAGGGCAATACCGATCAATGTGCCCCGTGTCGCCACAAGTAAAACAAGCTCTCAACTGTTAGGGCTGACGACCCTGGAAACTCTGAAGCGGTGGTGCCCTGATAGGAGTAGATGGTGCACAGTAGGGCTGTTGATCGGAGCACTGCATCTGGGGACCACGGCTACCTGAAGCACCGTGAGAAGCCTAAAGAGCTAACTGAAAGGGCCTAGGAGGATGGCCTCTACCATATGAATCTCTACCTCCAAAAGAGGTACCAGTGAATCTACCTGAATGACGGGGCCTCTTGACTGCCCCATGACCACCTCCCTATGATAATACCATCTCAATCCTCTGGGCCACATTGGCTGCTTCCTAAAAGAATATCTCGCTCCCAGTCTCTCTAGCCATCTGGAGATGAATCGACTGAATGAGTCCATAAATAAACCACCTCACTCTCTCCCTCTTACTAAGGAGTATAACAAGGGCATGGCGAGCCAAATCTATGAATCTGGTCTCGTACTAGGTGACAGTCATGGATCCCTGATGAAGACGCTTGAACTTCCACCGATAGGCCTCTCACTGGGTAATGGGAAGAAACTTCTCCAGAAACAACACTGAAAACTGCTCCCAGGTCAAGGCTAGCGACTCGGCTGGTCTAGCTAAGCAATAATCCCTCCACCAAGTCTTGGCGGATCTAGACAAGCAAAATCTAGCAAAGTCGACCCCATTGGTCTCAACAATCCCCATGTTCCGAAGAAACCTCGTGGCAGCTGTAAAGATAGTCCTGGGGATCCTCGGTGGATGCACCGCTGAAGGTAGTAGTGAAGAGCTTGGTGAAACTGTCCAGTCTCCACAAAGAATCAGTAGATATGGATGTGCCATCGGCGGTCTTGGCTACCACACCTGGCTATACTGCTCCAACTGGCTGAGCGTTGTAGTCTGAATTTAAGGAGCTACCTGCTCTGGAGTGCGAGTAGCATGAGTCTCGGCTCCTGCTCCAGCCTGAGAGACGGCTGTTGCTATAGGAAGTAAACCTGCTCTAGTGACACTCTCCATAAGGACCACTAGATTGACCAGAGCATCCTGAAGGAATGGGGTGGCAATAAACCCCTCTAGGACCTGATTTGGGCCTACTGGAACTGCTAGGGCTGGAACTTCGTCATCAAAATGAACCTGAGGCTCCGCTATAGGTGCTGCTGCCCTGGGCTGAGCTCTACCCCTGCCTTGGCCTCTAGCACGGCCTCGGCCTCATCGTCTGCCCCTCGTGGGAACTTCTAGTGGCTTGAACTGGTTATCAATAGATGAGGAAGCGCGTGTTCTCTCCATCTGCAAAAGTAGAGAGTAGAATTTCAATTAGTATTGTGAAACCAAATCGCACGCAAGAAAGAACAAATGTGAAACTTTTCTTAACTCTGTAGCCTCTGGGATAAATACAGAATGAAACTTTTCTTAACTCTGTAGCCTCTGGGATAAATACAGACGTCTCTGTACCGATCCCTCAGACTCTACTAAGCTTGTCTCTGAACTGTGAGACCCATGTAACCTAGAGCTCTGATACCAACTTGTCACGACCCAGATTTCCCTCCCTCGGAGTCATGATGGCGCCTACAAATGAGAGCTAGGCAAGCAAATCCATAACTATTTACTCCATTATCCAACTACTTCTTTTTAGCACTTATAAAGCAAAAATCATGATAACAGTGGAAATTTAATAATTAAGCAGAAGACAGCGATGAAATAACTGAAATCTATACCTATTACATCAACTTAAGCCTTAATCACCCAAAACCCTGGTGTCACATACGGTCTGAGAATGCTAAATATAAAGTCTGAAAGTAAAGTCACACTGTCTCAGAAACAAGAGATGAAACAGGAAGGTAAGGATAGAGGAGACACCGGGATTGCGGACGCTAGCAGGGCTACCTCGGAGCCTCGGTGGAATGAAGAATAACTCCCGATCTACTGCTGATGATCAAAAGATGCTCCGAGATCTGCACACAGTGCAGAGAACCGACCCCATGTGCTAGTACGTGTCTGGACTACCCCGACAAGGTGGTGACGAGGCTAGGACCAGACTCTAGATAAATCTGTACAGTTATATTTATATACAACGGATAATAAAAAAGAATAAATATTTTAAATGGTAGGGGAACATGCTTCGGGGATAGCAGATAATACAGAATTTCAAGAGAATAATAAGGAAAATCAATAATTTAACTCATGTGCTGGTAAGTGTCTGGCCTACCCCGGCGAGGTAGTGACGAGGCTAGGACCAAACTCCAGATAAATCTGTGTAGTTATATTCATATACAACGGATAATAAACAAGACTAAATATTTTAAATGGGAGGGGAACATGCTTCTGGGATAACAGATAATACAGAATTTCAAGAGAATAATAAGGAAAATCAATAATTTAACTCTAACACAGATAAGGGAAATACAAGTAGATTTCACTGTTAGTACATATCTCGTTGCAGACGTGCAACCCGATCTCATTTCTCACATTTCCATGGTAGGCGTACCACCTGCTCCCATTTCATCAAATCTGGTGGTAGGCGTACCACCCGCTCCCATTTTATCATAACTCGTGGGGGCATACCACCCGCTCCCATTTTATCATAACTCGTGGAGGCGTACCACCCGCTCCTATTTCATCAATAACTTGTGGTAGGCGTACCACCCGCTCCCATTTCATCAATACTTATGGTAGGCTTACCACCCGCTCCCATTTCGATCCAACACAATATCATAATAACATCCCGACAAGGGAACAAAAGCAACATATAAATTTCCCAACAAGGGAACAATAATATCAAATCGACCATCCCGGCAAGGGAGAACCAGCTATAACCAATCCTAGCTCAACGCCTACTCAGTCTAAATAATATCGATAATCAAGCATAAATAAAGTCCACGAGAATAAACTAAATCATTACTCAATATCAATAATAATCAATTAGAACATCCGAGGTGTCACTTAAGAACACAACAACCATCAACTTAAGACTCACTGTCATGATCGACACCAACGTATAGATAATCGTCACCATGTGTGACGACCCGGCCCGTTGTCACGTGAGTTACCGCCTTGTTTTCCCCATATTCTTTTCCTTATGTTTCATCATAGGAGTCTTGGGTGAATGAGTTGAATTGGATTGGTTTTAGATGGAAATGAAAAACTTAGTCTCTTAAAGGAAGGCTTGTTTTGGAAAAGTCAACCGGACGTTGACTATTGAGTTAGAGGGTTCGGATGTAATTTTCGGTGATTCGGTTAGATTCGGGGGGTGATTTGTGGCTTAGGAGTGTGATCGGAATTGATTTTGGAGGTCCGGTGTAGAATTAGGCTTGAATTGGCGAAATTACTATTTTGGTGAATTCTGGTTGATAGGTGAGATTTTGATCCGAGGGTCGGAATGGAATTCTAAGAATTTCTATAGCTTCGTTAGGTGATTTTGGATGTGTGTGCAAAATTTCAGGTCATTCGGAAGTGTTTTGGTCGGGTTTTTGATCAAATGCGTATTTCGAAAGTTTTTGAGAAACTTAGGCTTGAATCCGGTGGGAATTGATGATTTTAGCGTTGTTGGATGTGTTTTTATGTTTGGAGTGAGTTTGAATGATGTTTTAAGGTGTGTTGGTGCTTTTGGTTGAGGTCCCGGGGGCCTCAGGGTGATTTCGGATGGTAAATCAGACCAATTTTGGCCTTTGAAGATTGCAGGTTTTCAAGCTATTTTGTTGCAGAAGAATTGGTCTTCGCGTTCGCGTTGGTGAGTCGCGAACGCGTAGAAGGGAATTTCAGGACCAATGTTTTGGACTTCGTGTTCACGTCATGGTCATCGCGATCGCAGAAGGCTCAGGCGATGAGTCATCGCGATCGCGAAAGGCTCAGGCGATGAGTCATCGCGTTCGCGTGAGGGCATACACGTTCGCGTATAAGGAGTTGGGTTCTAGGGCTTTTGCCCTTCGCGTTCGCGTGGTTCTGTCCGCGTTCGCGTAAGCTTAAGGGTCCGGGCCTTCGCGTTCACGTGGGTGCAACCGCATTCGCGAAGGGTATTTTTGGAAGAGGTGGATTTTGTTCATCGCTAACGCGAGAGGTCCCTCGCGTTCGCGTAGAGGAATATAAGCCTGGGCAGAAGGTTTTTATTAGACATTTCATCCGCGAACCAAGTCTCATTTCCACCATTTTTGAGCAACCTTGAGAGCTCTTGGACAGAAATTGAAGGGGATTTCGACTAGGTATGATTGGAAGTGAGTTCCTTGACCTAAATGCATGATTTAATGGTAGAATAAACATAGAAATTTGTGGAAATTCATCAAAAGAGGGTAAAGCTAGGGATTGGAAATTTGGTATTTCAAAGTGGAATTTGAGGGGCCAAATGGACTCCGATTTTGGTAATTTTGATATGTATAGACTCGTGGCGATATAAGGAATCCGATGATATTAATTTTATGATTTTTCGAGAAGTGGGACAGGACTCGGGTTTTGCAAATTTCGTATTTTTTGAATCTTTTCGATTGGGTTATGTTCCCTTAGCCTATTGTAACGTATTCGTTATGGTTTTGATCAGATTCGATGCACGAGGAGGTCAATTTGTGAGGCAAAGGCATAGTGAGCTACGATTTTGGCTAGCTTGAGATGAGTAATGATAGTAAATGATATCATGAGGGTTTGAAACCCCAGATTTGCACAACGTAGTGCTATATTGAGGTGAAATATGCGCTTAATGGCGTGCGCGGGGTTGTCTACTACTGGGGATTGTGACTTGGTCCGTTCTGTTTGATATTTTACTGCGTATTTGACTAAGTTGATTTGATTATCCTCGTGATTTGGGTTTATTGCCATGTTTTGGGTTTAAATACTGGTTATTTGAATCCTTCGGGGATTGTTATCACTATTTCCTCACTATTTTGACACGTTATTTGAACTCAGTCCTAATGATTATACTGTTTTGCAAACTCAGCCATTTTAATTGAATTTTGAGACTTTAATTGATATTTCACTGTTGTCTGGGCTGAGAATTATTATTTTATTGATGCCCGAAGGGCTTATGATATTTTCTGGACTGAGTGAGTCTTTCAGGCCTCGAGTGTATTGTGAGGAGGCTTTCAGGCCTCGAGTGATATGTGAGGAGGCTTTCAGGCCTCGAGTGTGATGTGAGAAGGCTTTCGGGCCTTGTTTTATATGCCACGAGGTGGATTGATATTGTGCTTGGGCCGTAAGGGGCCCCTCCCGGAGTCTGTACACCCCTAGTGAGCGCGGGTATCCATATGATGTGATACTGAGCCCGAAAGGCTGATACTGTTCTGAGTGATGTGATACTGAGCCCGAGGGGCTGATACTGTTCTGTGCGATTGATACTGGGCCCAAAGGGCAGATTTCTACTCACTATTTACTGGTTGTTTTACCTGATTTACCGGATTTATTTAAAAAAGGAGATTTCACTTGATTCTGTACTGTTCTACTGATTTACTGCTTTTACTGCCTGATATAGAATTACTTTGTGCAGTTATGTGATTTCTTATCTTCGGTTATTACTTATTATTATTACTCACTGGGTCGGAGTACTCACATTACTCACTGCACCATGCGTGCAGATTCAGGATTGGCAGAGTTCACACCTGAGCGTTGACATCCTTCCCAGATCAAGCAGCGAGATCGGAGCTTCGAGGTAGCTGTTGACGTGCGCAGCCCCTTGACTCCCCTATTTTATGCTATTTCAGTTATTCCACCTCTGTATCAGACATTCTGTTTGTAGACTTAGAGTAACTCTGTAGTAGCTCATGACTTGTGACACCCAGTTTGGGCCGTGTCGGGTTGGTATCGCATGTTGGTATTGTTATTTCCGCATTTTATAACTGCTTACACTTGTTCTAGATTTGCTAAAAGCTTAATAATTGCTAAAAGAGGTATTTTCATTATTCTGGCTGGCTTTGTCTTCACGAGAGGCGCCATCACAACCGAGGTTGGGAATTGGGTCATGACAAGTTGGTATCAGAGCCTAGGTTACTAGGTCTCGCGAGTAATGAGTTGGTTTAGTAGAGTCTCACGGATCGATACGGAGACGTCTGTACTTATCCTCGGGAGGCTGCAGAACCTTTTAGGAAAACTTCACATTCTTGAAATTCTGTCGTGCGAACTTATTGATCCGAGTACTAAACTTCTCTTTGTTCTGTTCTCTCACAGATGGTGAGGACACGAGCTACCGGACGTGACGGACGACCACTAGTACCCCCTACTGAGGCTATCAGAGGCCGTGGGCGCGGTCGTGGCAGAGGCAGAGCAACAGGGGCAACACCTGTTGATCCTCTAGTTGCCCTAGCTCAAGACCAGGCTCCAGCAACACCAGTTCAGGCACCAGCTGTGCCCATTGTGATTCTGGGTCTTCAGGAGGCATTGGCCCAGATATTGACAGTTTGCACGGGCCTGGCTCAGGTGGTTTCAGCCACCACAGCAGCAGCAGCTACTTCACAGGCCAGGGGAGGTAATCAGACCCCCGCTGCTCGAACACCTAAGCAGGTAGTGCAGGGATTATAGACTCCAGAGGCACCTCCAGCTCAGCCAGTTGCTCCAGTGCAGGAGTTCAGTGTTCCAGTTATGCCTGAGGACGAGCAACGTCGCCTCGAGAGGTTTAGTAGACTCCAGCCTCCGACATTTAGTGGAGCTGAGGGCGAAGATGCCCAGGGTTTTCTTGACAGTGTCAGCGTATGCTCCGTACATCGGGGATCCTTGAGTCTAGCGATGTGGCTTTTACTACTTTTCGGTTTACCGGAGCTGCATTCACTTGGTGGGAGGCGTATGAGCGGCGTAGGCCAGTTGGTGCAGCACCTTTGACTTGGCAAGAGTTCTCCGCTCTCTTCTTGGAGAAGTGTGTACCGCGGTCCCATAGGGAGGATCTGCATAGGCAGTTTGAGTGGCTACGACAGGGAGATATGACTGTGTCTCAGTATGAGATGTGGTTCTCAAAGTTGGCTCGTTATGCAGTTTTTACTGGTTCCGTCTGATCGTGAGCAGATCAGGAGATTTGTGGATGGCCTTAATTATCATTTTCGTGTTCTTATGACTATAGAGAGAGTGCTGGGTTCTTCATTTGAGGAGGTGGTGGATATAGCTCGAGATATTGAGTCGGTTCGCCGCCAGGATCAAGATGAGAGGGAGGCCAAGAGGCCTCGAGGTTCTGGTAGTTTCAGTGGCGCTCCTTCGAGGGGCTAGTTCCAGCAGGGTCGGGGTCGTTCTTTCAGGCCCGCTCAGTCGGCCCGTTCCGAGTATCGTGGAGCATCTTCAGGTCGTGGTTATCATGGTTCTCAGCAGAGTCATCCATCTCTCAGCGCTCTTCCAGCACAAAGTTCATATCGTGCTCCATCTATTTAGGGTTCTTCTAGGCTGAGTGCGTCAGCCAGTCACTCCGGCATGAGGGGTTCCCTTCAGCCCCATTCTCCAGCACCCGAGAGTTGTTATGAGTGCGGAGAGTTTGGGCATATGTGGAGGCAGTTTCCTCGTCGAGCTGCTAGCTTATCTTAGCAGATGGGTCAGCCCTCGTCTTCTGGTCCAGTTTCTTCAACACCCGCCCCACTAGCTAGGGTGGGGGTCAGGTAGCCAGGGTCGCCCCAGGGGCGCAGGTCGATCGGGCGGTGGTCAGGCTCGCTTTTATGTTCTTCAGGGTAGGACAGATGCCGATTCTTCAGATGCCGTCATTACAGGTATTATTTCAGTCTGCCACAGGGATGACTCAGTCTTATTTGATCTCGGTTCCACCTATTCTTATGTGTCCTCATATTTTTCTCATCATTTGGGTACAACCCGAGGGTGTCTTGCTTTACCTGTTCATGTATCTACCCCGGTGGGGGATACTATTGTTGTAGACCATGTATATCAGACGTGTTTGGTGACTATTGGGGGTCTAGAGACCCGAGTTGATATATTGCTATTGAGCATGGTGGATTTTGATGTTATTCTGGGCATGGACTGGTTATCTCTGTGTCATGCTATTCTGGACTGTCATGCTAAGGCAATCACTCTGGCTATACCGGGTGTACCGAGGATCGAGTGGCGTGGTGTGACTAACTATATTCCTAGCAGGGTGATTTCATTCCTAAAGGCCCAGCGTATGGTTGGGAAGGGTTGTTTTTCATATTTGGAATTTGTGAGGGATGTGGGAGCCGAGACTCCTAGCATTGATTCTGTCCCAGTGGTGAGTGAGTTTCCCATGTTTTTCCTGTAGACCTGTCGGGCATGCCACCGAACATGGACATTGATTTTGGTATTGACCTGGTGCCGGGCACTCAGCCCATTTCCATTCCTCCGTATCGTATGGCACCAGCAGAGTTGAAAGAATTGAAGGATCATCTTCAGGAACTCCTAGATAAGTAGTTCATTTGGCCTAGTGTGTCATCGTGGGGTGCACCGGTTCTATTTGTGAAGAAGAAGGATGGTACCATGAGAATGTGCATTGACTACAGGCAATTGAACAAAGTAAAAGTGAAGAACAAGTATCCCCTACCTCGCATTGATGATTTATTTGACCAGCTTCAGGGAGCGAGGGTGTTCTCCAAGATCGATCTCCGTTTGGGCTATCACCAGTTGAAGATCAGGGATTCAGATATTATGAAGACTGCTTTCAGGACTATATATGGGAACTATGAGTTTCTTGTTATGTCCTTTGGGCTGACTAATGCCCCAGCAGCGTTCATGCATTTGATGAACAATGTATTTCGGCTGTATCTGGATTCATTCGTTATTGTTTTTATTGATGATATTCTGGTGTACTCGCGTAGCCGGGAGGAGCACACACAACATTTGTGAGTTGTATTGTAGATATTGAGGGAGGAGAAACTTTATGCAAAGTTCTCCAAATGTGAGTTTTGGCTCAGCTCAGTAGCTTTCTTGGGGTACATGGTGTTCAGCGAGGGTATTCAGGTGGACCCGAAGAAGATAGAGGCGGTGCAGAGTTGGCCCAGACCGACCTCAGCCACAGAGATTCGTAGTTTCCTTGGGTTGGTAGGTTGTTATTGCCGGTTTGTTCATGGATTTTCCTCTATTGCATCGCCCTTGACCAAGTTGACTCAGAAGGGTGCTCCATTTGTATGGTCGGACGAGTGCGAGGAGAGCTTTCAAAAGCTCAAGATAGCTTTGACCACGACTCCAGTATTGGTTTTGCCCTCAGTCGTAGGTTCCTATATTGTGTATTGTGATGCTTCGAGAGTTGGGATTGGATGTGTATTGATGCAGAAGGGTAGAGTTATTGCTTATGCTTCTCGTCAACTGAAGCCCTACGAGAAGAACTACCTTGTACATGATTTGGAGTTGGCTGCTATAGTTCATGCTTTGAAGATTTGGAGGCACTACTTGTATGGTGTATCTTGTGAGGTATTCACCGATCATCGTAGTCTTCAGCATTTGTTCAAGCAGAAGGACCTTAATTTGAGGCAGCGGAGATGGCTAGAGTTTCTTAAGGACTATGATATTACCATTCTGTATCACCTAGGGAAGGCCAATGTAGTGGCCGATGCTTTGAGCTGAAAGGCAGTTAGTATGGGGAGCATGGCATACATTCCAGTTGGGGAGAGGCCCTTTGCAGTTGATGTCCAGGCTTTGGCCAATCGGATGGTGAGATTAGATATTTTGGAGCCTAGTCGGGTGTTGGCTTGTGTGGTTTCTCGGTCTTCCTTGTATGATCGCATCAGAGAGCGCCAGTATTATGATCCACATTTGCTTGTCCTTAAGGACAGGGTTCAACACGATGATGCTAGGGAGGTGACCATTGATGAGGATGGTGTGTTGCGGATGCAGGGCCAGATTTGTGTGCCCAATATGGATAGGCTTCGGGAGTTGATATTAGAGGAGGCCCATAGCTCGCGGTATTCCATTTATCCGGGTGCCGCGAAGATGTATCAGGACTTGAGGCAGCATTTTTGGTGGAGGAGGATGAATAAGGACATTGTAGGATTTGTGGCTCGGTGTCTCAACTGTTAGCAGGTGAAATATGAGCATCAGAGGCCGGGTGGTGTACTTCAGCGGATGATTATTCCAGAATGGAAGTGGGAGAGGATTACTATGGATTTTGTTAGTGGTCTCCCTCGAACTTTGAAGAAGTTCGATTCGATTTGGGTGATTGTGGACAGGCTGACCAAGTCTGCGCACTTCATTCCAGTATGTACTACCTATTCTTTGGAGCGACTGGCAGGGATATTTATCCGGGAGATTGTCTGATTGCATGGGGTTCCAGTGTCTATTATCTCAGATAGGGGTACTTAGTTCACTTCTCAATTCTGGAGGATATTTCAGCGAGAGTTGGGTACACAGGTAGAGTTGAGCACAACATTTCATCCTCAGACGGACGGGTAGTCCGAGCGTACTGTTCAGATATTGGAGGACATGTTGCATGCCTGTGCTATTGATTTTGGGGGTTCTAGGGATGAGTTTTTGCCGCTTGCAGAGTTTGCCTACAACAACAGTTATCAGTCGAGCATTCAGATGGCTCCATATGAGGCGTTGTATGGAAGGCGGTGTAGATCTCCGGTTGGATGGTTCGAGCCCGGCGAGGCTAGGTTATTGGGGACAGAGATGGTTTAGGATGCGTTAGAGAAGGTAAAGCTGATTCGGGAGAGGCTTCGTACAGCACAGTTGCGTCAGAAGAGTTACGCAGATCGGAAGGTTCGGGATGTGTCATATATGGTGGGTGAGAAGGTCTTGCTGAAGGTTTCGCCCATGAAGGGTGTTATGCGGTTTGGGAAGAAAGGGAAGCTGAGTCTGCGGTTTATTTGACCTTTTGAGTTACTTAGGAGGATTGGGGAGGTGGCTTATGAGCTTGCCTTGCCACCCAGTTTGTCGGGCGTGCACCTGGTATTTCATGTATCTATGCTCCGGAAGTATGTTGGGGACCCGTCTCATGTATTGGATTTCAGCACTGTTTAGTTAGATGATGATTTAACCTATGATGTGGAGCCAGTGGCTATTTTGGGTCGTCAGGTTCAAAAATTGAGATCAAAGGATATAGTTTCGGTAAAAGTGCAGTGGAGAGGTCGGCCAGTGGAGGAGGCTACTTGGGAGACCGAGCGGGAGATGCGGAGCAGATATCCTCACCTATTTATGGCTCCAGGTATGTTTCTTGACCCACTCGAAGACGAGCGTTTGTTTTAGTTGGGGAGGATGTGACGACCCGGCCCGTCGTCGCATGAGTTACCACCCCGTTTCCCCCATTTTCTGCTTCCTTATGTTTCATTATAGGAGTCTTGAGTGAAAGAGTTGAATTTGATGTGTTTTAGATGGAAATGAGACACTTATTCTCTTAAAGGAAGGCTTATTTTGGAAAAGTCAACCGGATGTTGACTATTGAGTTAGAGGGTTCGGATGTGATTTCCGGTGATTCGATTAGCTTCGGGGGATGATTTTTGGCTTAGGAGTGTGATCAAAATTGATTTTGGAGGTCTGGTGTAGAATTAGGCTTGAATTGGCGAAATTAGTATTTTGGCAAATTTCGATTGATAGGTGAGATTTTGATCCGAGGGTCGGAATGGAATTTCGAGAATTTCTGTAGCTTTGTTAGGTGATTTTGGATGTGTGCAAAATTTCAGGTCATTCGGAGGTGTTTTGGTCGGGTTTTTGATCAAATGTGTATTTCGGAAGTTTTTGAGAAACTTAGGCTTGAATCCGGTTAGAATTGATGATTTTAGCGTTGTTGGATGTGTTTTGATGTTTGGATCGAGTTTGAACGATGTTTTAAGGTGTGTTGGTGCTTTTGGTTGAGGTTCCGGGGGCCTCGGGGTGATTTCGGATGGTCAATCGGACCAATTTTGGCCTTTGAAGATTGCATGTTTTCCAGCTATTTTGTTGCACAAGAACTGGTCTTCGCGTTCGCGTTGGTGAGTCGCGAACACGTAGAAGGAAATTTCAGGACCAGTGTTTTGGCCTTCGCGTTCGCGTCATGGTCATCGCGATCATGGAAGGATCAGGTGATGAGTCATCGCGTTCGCGTGAGGGCATACCCGTTCGCGTATAAGGAGTTGGGTTCCAGGGCTTTTGCCCTTTGCGTTCGCGTGGTTCTGTCCGCGTTCGCGTAAGCTTAAGGGTCCAGACCTTCGTGTTCGCGTGGGTGCAACCGCGTTCGCGAAGGGTATTTTTGGCAGAGGTGGATTTTGTTCATCGCGAACGCGAGAGGTCCCTCGCGTTCGCATAGAGGAAAATAAGCCTAGGCAGAAGGTTTTTATTAGACATTTCATCCGCAAACCAAGTCTCATTTCCACCATTTTTGAGCAACCTTGAGAGCTCTTGGACAGAATTTGAAGGGGATTTCGACTAGGTGTGATTGGAGGTGAGTTCCTTGACCTAAATACATGATTTAATGGTAGAATAAACATAGAAATTTGTGGAAATTCATCAAAAGAGGGTAAAGCCAGGGCTTGGAAATTTGGTATTTCAAAGTGGAATTTGAGGGGCCAAATGGACTCCGATTTTGGTAATCTTGATATGTATAGACTCGTGGCGATATAAGGAATCCGGTGATGTTAATTTTCTGATTTTTCGAGAAGTGGGTCCGAGGCTCGGGTTTTGCAAATTTCGTGATTTTCGATATTTTTCGAGTCTTTTCAATTGGGTTATGTTCCCTTAGCCTATTGTAATGTATTCATTGTGGTTTTGATCAGATTCGACGCGTGAGGAGGTCGATTTGCGAGGCAAGGGCATAGCGAGCTAGGATTTTGGCCAGTTTGAGGTGAGTAATGATAGTAAATGATATCCTGAGGGTTTGAAACCCCGGATTTGCATAACGTAGTGCTATATTGAGGTGAAATACGCGCTTAATGGCGAGCGCGAGGTTGTCTACTACTGGGGATTTTGACTTGGTCCGTCCTGTTTGATATTTTACCGCATATTTGACTAAGTTGATTTGATTATCCTCGTGATTTGGGCTTATTGCCATGTTTTGGGTTTAAATGCCGATTATTTGAATCCTTCGGTGATTGTTATCACTATTTCCTCACTATTTTGACACGTTATTTGAACTCAGTCCTAATGATTATACTGTTTTGCAAACTCAGCCATTTTTAATTGAATTTTGAGACTTTGATTGATATTTCACTGTTGTTTGGGTTGAGAATTATTATTTTATTGATGCCCGAAGGGCTTATGATATTTTCTAGATTGAGTGAGGCTTTCTGGCCTTGAGCATGATGTGAGGAGGCTTTCATGCCTCGAGTGTATTATGAGGAGGCTTTCAGGCCTCGAGTGATATGTGAGGAGGCTTTCAGGCCTCGAGTGTGATGTGAGAAGGCTTTCGGACCTTGTTTTATATGCCACGAGGTGACTTGATATTGCGCTTGGCCGTAAGGGGCCCCTCCCGGAGTTTGTACACCTCCAGTGAGCGCGGGTACCCATGTGATGTGATACTGAGCCCAAGGGGCTGATACTGTTCTGAGCGATTGATGCTGGGCCCGAAGAGCAGATTTCTACTCATCTACTCACTATTTACTTGTTATTTTACCTGATTTACTGGATTTATTTAAAAAAGGAGATTTCACTTGATTTTGTACTATTCTACTGATTTACTGCTTGATATAGAATTACTTTGTGCAGTTATGTGATTTCTTATCTTCGGTTATTACTTATTATTATTACTCACTGGGTCGGAGTACTCACATTACTCACTGCACCATGCGTGCAGATTCAGGATTGGCAGAGTTTGCACCTGAGCGCTGACATCCTTCCCAGATCAAGTAGCGAGATCGAAGCTTCGAGGTAGCTGTTGACGTGCGCAGCCCCTTGACTCCCCTATTTTATGCTATTTCAGTTATTCCAGACCTCTATATCAGACATTCTGTTTGTAGACTTAAAGTAACTCTGTAGTAGCTCATGACTTGTGACACCCAGTTTGGGCCGTGTCGGGTTGGTATCACATGTTGGTATTGTTATTTTCGCATTTTATAACTGCTTACACTTGTTCCGGATTTGCTAAAAGCTTAATAATTGCTAAAAGAGGTATTTGCGTTGTTCTGGCTGGCTTTGTCTTCACGAGAGAAGCCATCACGACCGGGGTTGGGAATTGGGTCGTGACACCATGCCTATACGTCGTACTCAACAAGAAGGAAATAGAAAATATGACTCAACTCCTAATCCCTCAATCTAGGGTAGACCGGACACTTACCTCAATGCCTTGAACCCAACTCAAGTCTCAACTATAGCTTTACCTCTTGATTCCACTGCCAATTTGCTTATATCTAATCACAAATTACTTAATTACATCAATAAGTGCTAAATGAATCAACCCCAATGCATAAAAATGAGTTTTCCAAATTTTTACCCAAAAAGTCAAAAATTTTCCCCGGGCCCACGTGGTCAAAACCCGAGGTTCGAACCCAAACCCAATTACCCATTCCCCCACAAACTCAAATATATAATTTATTTTGAAATCGGACCTCAAATTGAGGTCCAAATCTCCAATTTTTGAAAAACCTAGGTTCTTCCCAAAACACCCAATTTCCCCCATGAAAATCTTTGATTTTAGGTTGAAATCATGTTAAAAGATGTTAATGATTGAAAGAAATGAGTAAAAACTAACTTACAATTGATTTGGAAGAAGACTTGTTCTTGGAAAATCGCCTAAGTGTGTTTGGGTTTGAGAAAATATGAAAAATGGGATTCAAAATCGTTTAAGTATAAAATTGCAGGTCTCTGATATGGAAAATGTGAATAGGGGTTCGCAATTGCGAACACCGACCTCTGCAGATATGGGAATTGCGAAGCTTGGTTCGCATTTGCGAACGCTTTAAATTTTAGGGACCTTCGCATTTGCGACATCATTATCACATTTGCGATAGTCACATTTGCGATCTATTGCTCGCATTTGCGAGGTCTGACCAATATGGGAGGTTTCACATTTGGGGACATAGATCTTGCATTTGCGAGGAAAAGGGCAGACCTGGGCTGTTCGCATTTGCGAGGCAGCCTTCGCATTTGCGAGCCAGGCTTCGCAAGCCTGTAGGTCTGTTCGTACCAACAAATTTTTAAGTTAAAAAATGCACCCTGTGGCCTATCCGAAACTCACCCGAGCCCTCGGGACTCCAAACCAAATATATACACAACCTAAAAAATATCCTACAGACTTATTCGTGTGATCAAATCGCCAAAATAACATCATAAACATCGAATTAAACCTCAAAATCCATAAATTCTTTCAAACTTTATAAAATATCAAATTTCCAATTTAGGTCCGAATCATGTCAAATGACGTATGTTTTTCATCAAATTTCACTGAAACATTTTAAATCATATATAAGACCTATACCGGGCGCCAAAACCAAAATACGGGCCCGATACTAACATGTTCTAATCAAATTTCATTTCAAATTTCCTTAAACAATTTCTTTCAAAAATTTATTTCTCGGGCTTAGGACCTCGGAATTCGATTACGGGCATACGCCCAAACCCCATATTTTCCTACGGACCCTCCGGGACCATTAAATTATGGGTCCGGGTCCGTTTACCCAAAACGTTGACCAAAATTAAATTAATTCAATTTATAGTCAAAACTTATCATTTTTCACACAGTTTCTCATTTAAGCTTTTCGACTGCGTGCCTGGACTGCGCACGCAAATCGAGGTGACTCTAAATGAGGTTTTCAAGGCCTCGGAGTCATATAATTCAATTTAAAATAAGTGATGACCGCTTTGGTGATCACAATTTTGTTCCAAATTTAGAGGCCTAAAGAAATCGTTTCGAGAATTGAAGAAGATCTTGTATGACTGCATAAATGTATCTCCAAGTAAAAATATGAGAATTTCTAATACATTTCTTATTGCAATGGAACTCATTTTTCTTTTGTATGTGAACTTACTTAATGATGGAACAAATTAAAATCCTTCCAAAGAAGACGGAGCCAAATACTTGTATAAGATATTCCAGTAGTCCGTATTCGTCATCAATTTTAAGCAGTATTTTGCAAAAGGTATAATTCTACCTTTTAAGTTTATTTATGATCTTAGACAGTGATTATTAAATGATCTTATATTTACAGATTTAACTTAAAATATATATTTTTTTTCGCTTTTGATTCTGTTGTATCAATCCTTTAGTTTCATTGTGTCAGTTTATTTCTTTGTATGCATAGTCGAAGTTTTTAATCTTCCTACCACTCTCACGTGTGACTCCTATTATTGTTAGAGATAGTTATATTAGAACATCTAGATTCCCATGCTCATTATTTCTGATTTATCATGTATTTCATTTTTTTTCTCTATTTTTTACATTGTATAATTTTTTACGAATCAAATAATGTATATTGTTCGCTTTTTTCACATTAACTTTTTAAGAGTAATATATTTGAAACTCTTGAAATAACTATAAATTTATAATTTTTTCCCTATAATTCTGAAAAATTGACATCAATGTAGTGAACTCTTAAAATTTCAAAGTCCTTGTTGGCAAAGTTTATTCGGAGTGATTTTAGGATAGTATTAACATTTAATTAGTGTTAAATGAACGTGCAAAGAAGGAGTTTTAGACTTAGATCAATAAGAATCTAGGCAACTTTTTCACACAAAAAAGAAGTTAAATTAGCTTATCTATAATTTTGATTAACTTTGAATGAACAATTATTTTCTTGTATAATGACATAAGAACATAGAGTTTATAAAGAGATGCTAGGTGAGATACGATAACATAGCATATTTGTATCTTCTATAATAAAATATTTATAACTATAAATACTACTATAGAACTAGTTATAATAAATTCTTTAGAAAATATTGAATTCAACCATATTGTGTCTATCTAATAGTATTCATTTTTTTATTTAAACACTTGATGCATTTAGTTTAACCTCTATTTCTATTTTTCAACAATTTGCATATTTTTTTACTGATTAACGCGATGCACACGTGCAATACACACGTACACTAAAACTAGTTGGTAATAAAAATACGCATTGGCAGATGTATTTATAATAATCCTAAGTACACCTCAACTAATGATTTTAGTTTGATACTAAAATTCTGACATATATAGCTTGAAATATTATGTCTCCCTAGCGCCGTACAACATCAAAATTTATTGGATTTAAGCCATATAAATTAGGATTTATACATAAATAGCCAGTTAAATATTTGTTTAATTTTTTTTAGCTAATATACCTAGATTATTGTCACGATCTCAATTTTCTACTGTATGATATCAGGATGACACATAATTTCTACGACTAAGTAAGCCTAATATTTGATAACAATTGAATAGATGTAATTAATAAAATACTTAAAACAAGTCTGATAAGTCATATAACTTCTAAAAAGCATCAACCATACAATCCCCAAGACATATGGAACGGAGTTATAAGCTCTATTAAATAAACTAAAATATTTAATACATCACTGTTTGAAAGAAAATACAATGATAAATGAGAGTAAGGGAAAGTGACTCCGAGGGCTGCGGACGCCGAACAAGCATACCTTGAAGTCTACGATAAAGACAGCTTGCAGGTAATCTCTAATGATTGACACGAGCACACGTACCTGAATCTGCACAAAAATATGCAGAAGCGTAGTATGAGTACACCAAATGGTACCCAGTAAGTAGCAAGTCTAACCTCAATAGAGTAGTGACGAGGCCATGTCATGATACCTACTAGGATACAAATAAACAGTATGAAAATGTAATACGGATATGTAATGGAAAGTGAAGACATAACTGATACGAAACAAGATAATAGCATGAACTAGTACCGAAAATCAATACTGAAAATAACCTAAAAGAAGCAACTAAAGAAGCTACGATGATCATGTACGGACAACAACTGCTAGAACAATAAAGAATGAAACAACAAGAAATATTTCCACCAAACACTTTGCTACATGAAATAAGCAGCAAGAATCACAATAAGGTACAACCTCGTGTATAATGAAATCAAAACCGAGGTACCGCCTCGTATAATCAAGAATCATAATCGAGGTACCGCCTTATATTTACATTTCTCAATTTCAATTACAATATTTCCTTCTTTGAAATAGGTTTTAAAATGAAATGGCTACATGCATTTTAGCCCACATTATGACGCCGTGTGACTTCATGTATTTCCATACAAGCAACACACACATAAGTCCCACATTATACCGATGCATGCACATTAACCCCAAGCCTTATACTCCCGCATGCGCATCAATATAATATCACAATGACAATTTGCACCGCAAGTACCCATATATTACAACTGGCCAACAACAACAATACGAATATTTCCACAACAATAGCCCATCGCTCCACCTCAACATATATAAGAATATCAACAATAACAATGAATGTAAAATACTCAATAAATAAATGTCTCAACAATAACTAACTTCGCCTCAACGTGTAACGACTTTCAGAACTTCAACACAGATTAACTCAACAATGAGAGAAATAATATATAACCACAATATTAGATAAAACTAACTCACAGTAAAAGAAATAACATTTAACAGCGAGTTTCAAATAATGAAAATAAAAAAGGAAAGGGATAGCATGAAAAATTACTTCAAGTAAATGATAATCAATAAGGAAAGAGATAACACGATCAACAACTTCAAATAATGATAATTAACAATAAAGAGAGAGCATGTAACAATTAAAGATGCAACAAGTTCAACTAAAGTACGAGTAAATGATCAATTAGGAGGTAGAACAAGTATTAACGAAATCATTTAAGGTATGTAAGGATAGACTAGCACAAGTATGAATAGATTGACTAAGAGAGTTAAAACATGATATGGCATTCAATTAAAGCATGAAAATAGTCTAAGTAGCCTAAATCGGTCAAATACCACGTACAACCGGTGTACTCACTCGTCACCTTGCGTACATGGATTTCACTTAGTACAATGGAATCAAACGATACCAATCCTAAAGGGTAGTTCCTCCACAGGAAGTTATGCAAGACACTTACCTCAATTAGGCCAATTCGACACTCGAAAATAGCTTTTCCCTTAAAATCCGCCTCCAAACAGCTGAAATCTAACCAAAATCGATTGAATATTAGCAAACAATTATAAGAAATTCAATTACAGTAGATAAAAGATCTTTACACTTTTCCCATAGAGCCAACAAAATTCAATCCGGGGCCCGTCCGATCAAAACCCGGGCTCAATGGTAGATTCCATCTACCAATGACCCCATGAGTTCATATATGTGATTAGTTTCAAAATCTGAATCCAAACCGACTCTTAAAACTCAATTTCTTATTTTTCAAAACCTGATAAAGTATCACAAGTTTTGACATTGGTTCACTAAATTTTGATGTTAAAATCTAAGATATGTTGATGCAATATGATTACAAATAGATTAGAATCATTTACTTAACGTTTATAGGTGAAATCCCCTATCCAAATAGCCTCCTACCGATTATATTCTAGGGTTTAAAAATGAGATAATGAATTAAAAAATCCCGTCCCTCAACTTTTTTCCAGTCGCATATGCGACATGGGGTTCGTAATTGTGAATGCTGCAAAAGCGAAGAACCCTCGCAAAAGCGAAATCCTTCCATTCCTGCTATTATTGCAAATGCGATAACAATCTTGCAATAGCGAACACTGGACCTCCGCAAATGGGATCATGAATATCGCAAATGCGAACCAGCTCCCCCAGGTGCCTATTGCAAATACCAAAATTGGGTTCGCAAATGTGAACCCAACAGTCTTGGCCTAACATCGGAAATGCGACACCCGGGGAACCTGTGTAAAAATCAACAAACTTAAACTATATCAACACTCCGCTAAGTGTCCAAATTCACCTGAGCCCTTAGGGCTCCAAACCAAACATCCACACAAGTCTTAAAAATCATACGAACTCGCTCGCGCGATCAAAATACAAAAGTAACATCTAAAACTACAAACAACTCTAAAATGCATGAAATTCAAGAAATTTTCAAGAACTTAAAGAATACAACTAAGCATCTGAATCCTATCAAATTAACTCCAAATGACACCAATTTTGCAAACTAGTTCTAAATACCATTATGGACCTATTCCAAGTCTAAATTTCGAGCTCGATAGCTAAAAGTCAACCTACGGTTAAACTTTTCTACTTCAAATTGGCACATTTTGGCAAATCAACATAAATCAACCTACAGACTTCCAAAATCAACTCCAGCCATATGTCCAGGTCCAAAATCATTATACAAAGCTATCGGAGTCATGAAAACATTTCAGGGTCGTTTTCACAAAAGTCAAAGTTTGGTCAATATTTTCACATTTAAACTTCTAAGTCAAAATCAAGGGTCCAAATCAACTCAAAGCTTCCCAGAACAGAACTAACCAACCCCACAAGTCATAAAATTGTAAACACACAAGTTTGAAGGAATCAAAGGGGCAACCGGGTGCAATCATACAAAACGACTGATCGGGTCGTTACATTCTCCCACTCTTAAAACAAACATTCTTCCTCGAACGTGCATAAGGACATACCTGAAGTGGTGAATAGATGAGGACAAAAACTCTGCATATCTTGCTCGGTCTCCTAGGTTTCCTCCTCGACCAGATGACCCCTCTATTAAACCTTCACTAAAGCAATATCCTTTGATCTCAACTTCTAGACTTGCGGTCCAAAATAGCCACATGCTCCTCATATAAGTCAAATCCTCGTCCAATCCGTGCTGAAGTCTAGAACATGATATGGACCACCATAATACTTTTGGAGCATAGAGACATGGAACACCGGATGAATCGTAGATAAACAAAGTGGCAAGGCAAGCTTGTAGGCCACCTATACAATCCTTTTAAGGATCTCAAATGGTCCGATATACTTAGGGATCAACTTCCCCTTCTTTCTGAACCTCATCACACCCTTCATGAGTGAAACCCGGAGCAAGACTCGCTCTCCAACCATGAATGCAACATCGCGAACCTTATGATCCGCATAACTCTTCTATCTAGGTTGAGCTTTACGAAGCTGATCCTGGATCTTCTTGACATTCTCCAAAGCATACCGAACTAGATATGTGCCTAACAACTAAGCCTCTCCCGACTCAAACCACCCAACCGGAGAACAATATTATCTACCATATAGAGCCTCATACGGAGCCATCTAAATAATCGACTGGTAGTTGTTGTTGTAGGCAAACTCTTTAAGTGGCAAGAACTGATCCCAAGCACCCTCGAAATCCATAACATAGGCGCAGAGTATATCTTCCAATATTTGAATAGTGCGCTCGAACTGTCTATCTGCTAGAGGGTGAAATATTATACTCAAATCAACTCGTGTGCGTACCTCACAATGTACAATTGTCGAGAAACATGATGTGAATTGTGTACCCGGTCAAAAATGATAGATACAGGTACGCGAGGAAGTCGGACAATCTCACGGATGTAAACTTGAGCCAACTACTCTGAAGAATAGTAGTCACTACCGGGATGAAATGCGCCAACTTGGCCAACCTGTCCACAATCACCCATACTGCGTCAAACTTCTTATGAGTCCATGGGAGACCAATAACAAGTCCATGGTGACACGCTCCCATTTCCATTCAGGAATCTCAAGCCGCTGAAGCATACCACCCGGCTGCTGGTGCTCATACTTTACCTGCTGACAATTTAGGCACCGAGCTACATACTCTACTATGCCCTTCTTCATCCTCCTCCACCAATAGTGCTACCTCAAGTCCTGATACATCTTAGCGACACTAAAATGAATGGAGTACTGCAAAATCTAGGCTTCCTGAAGAATCAACTCATAGAAACCATCCACATTGGGCACACATAACCATATATGCATCCGTAACACACCGTCATCCCCAATAGTAACCTCCTAGGCATCGTCGTGTTGAACCGTGTCGTTGAGGACAGCAAATAGGGGTTGTCATACAGACGCACTCTGATACAGTCATATAGAGAAGATCGAGAAACCACGGAGGCAAGAACTCAACTGGGCTCTAAGACATCCAATCTAACAAACTGAATGGCTAAGGCCTGAACATCCAATGCTAATGACCTCTCTGTTGCTGGTAGATATGCTAAACTACTCAAACTCTCTACCTTTCGACTCAAGTCATTGGCCACCACATTTGCTTTCCCAGGATGATATAGAATGGTGATATCATAGTCCTTAAGTAATTCTAACCACCTCCGTTTATGCAAGTTAAGATCATTCTATTTGAACAGATGTTGTAGACTCCGGTGGTCGGTAAAGAACTCACAAGGAACGCCGTACAAATAATGCTGCTAGATCATCAATGCATGAACAATGGCTGTTAATTTCAAGTCGTGGACTAGATAATTTTTCTCATTAGTCTTCAACTGTCAAGATGCACATGCAATCACCCTACCGTCTTGCATAAACACTATGACAAGGCCAACACATGATGCATCACAATACACGGTATAAGACCCCGAACTTGTAGGCAACACCAGCACTGGGGCTGTAGTCAAAGCAATCATAAGCTTCTGAAAGCTGGCCTCACACTCCTCAGACCATCTGAAAAGAGCTACCTTCTAGGTCAATCTGGTCATAGGTGCAACAATAAATGGAAACCCTCTACGAAATGACGTTAATACCTAGCCAAACCAAGGAAACTCTGGATCTCAGTAGCTGAAGACGGTCTGGGCCTGCTCTGCACTGCCTCAATATTCTTCGGATCTACCTTGATTCGCTCATTCGACACCATATGACCCAAAAAAACCACTGAATCAAAACCAAAATTCATACTTTGGGAACTTTGCATATAACTTCTTCTTTCTTAAGGTCTGGAGCACGATTCTCAAGTGTTGCTCATGATCTTCCCGACTGCGGGAGTATACCAAGATGCCGTCAATAAACACAATGACAAATGAATCAAGATAAGGCTGGAATACACTGTTCATCAGATGCATAAATGTTGTTGGGGGTTGGTTAGCTCAAATGACATCACAAGGAACTCGTAGTGACCGTATTGAGTCCTAAAGGCAGTCTTCGAAATGTCAAGATCCCGAATCTTCAGCTGGTGATAACCTGACCATAAATCAATCTTTGAGAACACTCTAGCACCCTGTAGCTGATAAAATAAGTCATGAATATGTGGCAATGGATACTTTTTCTTCACTGTGACCTTGTTCAACTGTCAATAATCAATACACATACGCATAGAACCATCCTTTTTATTCACAAGTAGGACCGGAGCACTCCATAGCTATACACTAGGCCGAATGAAACCCTTATCAAGCAACTCTCGCAACTGCTCCTTTAACTCTTTCAGCTCTATGTGGCCATATGATATAGTGGAATAGAAATAGGCTGAGCGCCCGGTAACAAGTCAATACCAAAATTAATATCCCTATCGGGCAACATGCCTAGGAGATTCGCTAGAAATACCTGTGGGAAGTCTCTCTCTCTACCGAAACTGACTCAACGGTTGGAGTATCAGCACTGGTATTCCTCACGAAGTCTAGATAAGCATCACACCCCTTCTCAACCATCCGTTGAGCCTTTAGAAATGATACAACCCTGCTAGGAACATAATCTCATGCACCCCTCCACTCTAATTGTGGAGCTCCTGGCATAGCCAGCATCACAGTCTTGGCATGACAATCTAAAATAACATGATAGGGAGGCAACCAGTCCATGCCCAAGATAACATAAAAGTCTACCATACCAAGTAACAGTAGGTCAACTCTGGTCTCAAAACCACCAATAATAACTAAACAACTGATACACATGGTCCACAATAATAGAATCTCTCCCATAGGTGTGGGCACATAAATAAGAGAACTTAAGGAATCACATGATATATCCAAATACGGAGTAAAATAAGATGACACATATGAATAAGTGGATCCCAGATCAAATAAGACTGATGCATCTCTCTGGCAAACCGGAAACATACCTGTAATGACTAGGTCTGAAGCAACTGCCTCCGTCTTATCCAGAAAAGATGTGTAAACTAAACCCATGTAAGAGAAGATGAACCAGCTGACATATCCAGCTCATATGTCTTCCACCCTCTCCTAGACACTCCCCTAAATTAGAAAGTAGTGAAGTCCACCCCGTTGGAATCTAGCTGCTATAATAGGATGGTCAGCCTTTGAATCACTAACCTCAATGTGTGGAGGAAATAAACTCTTGAACCTGTCTAACCACTTTTACTCATCAACAGATACGGCGGATATAGTCTTACATCTAGCTGCTACAATAGGCTGCTCTAGAGTACGAGCCATAGGGGTCTGAGCTCCTCTCCTACCTGAGATGTGGCTAGAGCCACTGGGACCACTCTAGCCTAGTTCAAAGCATCGATGAAACTAGCTATCTTAGACATAATCACCTAAATCATGGGTACAACAATGAAACCCTCCGGCTAATGAGGGTGCACTAGAGCCTCTATATGTTCTTCTATGATCTACTCATCCACCTGTTCCATAGATAGGTCCGCTACAACTTCCCTGGCCTGGACACGAGCCCTGATGGATGCCCTATCCCTAGCTATAGTAGTACAGCCTCTAGCATGGGCCTTAGCCGTACCCCAGCATGTGCATCTCTTGGTCACAACCGGTGGTGCTACTCTAGATGCACGAGTCATCACCATCTCTGAGAGAATAGAATAGAATGATTTAGATTCTAGTCAATAATCAACTCACGATAAGGAATCAAGAAAAGGAAGTTTTCTAAAGCCTATAGCCTCTTGAAGATAAGTACGGACATCTATATTGATCCACAAGACTCTACTAGACCTGCTAGTGATTTTGTGAGAATCTAGACCCAAGTGCTCTGATACCAATTTCTCATGACCCAAAATTATACCAAAGGTTGTGATGGCACCTAACATGCTCACTAGGCAAGCCAACACAATAACAACCATAAATTTATAGTAGATTAATCAACTTTTAATGAAATGCTCAATAAGGTAAGAAACAGAATCATCTCAAGTATATTGATCATAGATAGAATATCTACGGGAAGGTCTAAACACATCCACAATTACCAACATTGCCCAAAATCAGATGTCACAATCATCACAAGAATCTAATGAGAGTAGGAGAAACATCTGAACACATTGTCTATCTGAATAAAGTAGATAGACATAGAGAGAGAAGCTGGGAGGGGGACTCCAGGTGTTGTGAATCGATCAAGTAGACCAGTTCACTATGAAGTCTCCACGGATCCACCTATTGTCCCGAATTAATACCACTCATACTAGCCTCAGAACCTGCAAAATATGCAGAAGCATAGTATGAGTACAAACAATGATACCCAGTAAGTATCAAGTCTACCTTTGAAGAAGTAGTACTGAGGGGTAAACTATGACACTCTCTAGCATTCAAATAAGTAGATGAGAAAAATAATTCAAAAGAAAGCTAGAAGTGATATCCCCAACAAGTATAAAAGCACAAAATATGACTCACACAGAATTTAGACATGCTTTTCAAATAACAGGAATAACATAAAATAGGAGTTATCTCAAATCTCGAGTAAAACTAGTACCAATCAAAAATACTTACTTCAATTCATAGCATGAGTTTAAATAAATATAAATACACATGGTCGTAATCCCTTTCTCAACAACTCACAACACAATCCATGTGCTTAACACATGCCACTTCAATAAGCACCAAAAGAATCGCGGGTGCCTACGCTCACAAGGCCCAAAATAATATGGATAATAACCTGACTCCGGAGGGACATACCGATAATCTAACCGTCGATCATTTTATAAAAAATGATCATTAATCAATTGTTATGGTGTGCAGTCTGATCCAAATCATAAGAGCATCAATCTAATAATCACTACCAATATTCGCTTAAGTGCCCGTAGTTTCAAAATCCTCAGATTTTCTCAATAACCACTTTTCACTATGAATATGTGTAAGAAACGATATAGTAAATGGCCACAAGACATGATAATAATAAAAATATGGATAAAAAGATCAAATGGCTAAGTGATAGCTATGGCAAATCGTATAACTCATTTTGTCACAATGTCTTAATAAGCTATTTAGCATGTTTCTATCTTAATCATATTATTATCATGAGTTAATTAGACCATAAAATCATAGAAATCACGGAGCAAATAAAGCAAGTACATGACTGTGAAATTGCAATAAAGTCTGACATTGCATTATAATTCTCATGTCATTTCGACAAGTCATAACCCTAGACATGCTCCTAATTCATGAATAAAGATTATTATGTAGTTATAGAATAAATTTGAACATAGGTAGAAACTTTACAGATTTAAATAAAGCACAATTCAAGTCAACAAATACCGGATATGATCCAAAAATCTGGCTATGAATATACATCTGTCACCTCATATATACGTGGCTCCTAAATCATTAATCAAATAGAAATCAAGTCAACTACGGGAAAAATCCCTTCTTACAAGGATAGACAAGAGACTTACCCCGCCCAACAATCTCAAATCAAGCAAAAACTGCCTAACCATCCAAATTCAACTCCAAATGGCCAAATCTAGTAAAAAAACAACCCAATAACATTAAATAAATCCATAAGAAACATCTTCAAATAATAAAGTTTCGATCAATATACAAATACACAAAGTCAACCAAAAAGTACGCCCAGGACGCTGTGACGACCCGGCCGGTCGTCTTAAGAATTAATGCCCCAATCCCCTATTAACTGCTTCCCCTAAGTTTATTTGTGCTATTTTGGTTTGCCGGGACATTCGGTGTTGGGTTTTGGAGAGTTTTGGGACACTTAGTCCCTAAATGAGAGCTTAAGTGTTTAAAAATGATCCGTAGTCAGAACAGTGTGAAGAGGACCGCAGAATGGAAATCCGATGGTTCCATTAGCTCCGTTATGTTATTTCGGGGTTGGGAGCGTGTTCGGAATGTAGTTTGGATTTTGGAAGTTTCCGGTCCGATAGTGAGTTTTAAATCCAAGGGTGGGATTGGAATTCTGGAAGTTGCAGTAGCTTTGTCATGTCATTTGGGACGTGTGTGCAAAATTTCAGGTCATTCGGACGTGTTTTGGTTAGGTTTTTTTATCGAAAGCGTGTTTTAATGAAATTTGAAGTTCTTAGGCTTAAATCCTTGGTTAATTCGAGTTTCCGGCATTGGTTTAGGTGGTTTAAGGATTGGTACAAGTGTAAATGAGGAATTAGGTGATATTGGTGCTTTTGGTTGAGGTTCCGGGGGCCTCGGGATGAATTCGGATGGTTGACGGAAGGTTTTTGAAGTTGAAGAATTGCTGAAGACTGCTGGTACATGTCATAACCGCACCTGAGGTTTGGGTTTCGCAGGTGTGGAGCCGCAGAAGGGGCCTGTCAATTGGAGGAGCAGAATTCGAGTGTTTCTTCAGTTTCCGTAGGTGTGGAAGTTTAACCGCAGAAGAGTTTACGCACCTGCGAGATAATAGTCGCAGATGCAGCCTTTAGGTTTTTGTTTGAAACCGCAAAAGTGGTAAGAAATCTGCATAAGCGGAACCGCATAAACGGTTGTTGCATCGCAGAAGTGGACGTCGCATAAATAGTGAAAGTCGCAGATGTGGCTCGTTTTCCGCATAAGCGGGACCGCAGAAGCGGTCCATTGTCCGCAGAAGCGGAAATGCTTGTGCAAATATACAAATTTCGAGGGTTACATTTCATAAGTTAGAAAAATCAAATTGAGCTCGGGGAAGGGTGATTTTCAGAGAGTTTTGAAGATAAGACTATTGGGTAACGTTACTTTAATCCCTTCTAGTTATATTTCATCATTTTATAGTTAAATCCATCATTAAGATTCGAATTTGGGATCAAAAATTGGAAAAATTGGGTGAAACTTCATAGGCTACCTATTGGGTTTTGAGTGGGTGTTTGACCTTCATTTTGGGATATATTTATATGGTTGGACTCGTGAGAGTACGAGGGTTCTGAAAATGTGAAAATTATTCGATTCCGAGGCATTGGCCTGAAGGGCATTTTGGTCATTTTACCTAATTTCACGCCATAGCATTGAATTTAATAGTAAAACCAGTTGATTGAGATGTTATTTATAATGTGTAATTGAATTGAATAGATTTGGGCCATTTGGAGTCAGATACTCGTGGTAAGGGCGTGATTTCTTGTTAATTTTAAGCCGGTTCGAGGTAAGTGGCTTGTCTAACCTTGTATGGGGGACCTTTCCCCTTAGGATATGATATTTGGTAATTAAATGCCTGGTACGTCAGGTGACGAGCACGTACTTGAGCTAATTGTTGGAAATCCATTTTTACTTAAGTATTTAAATTGACTTTTTCCTGCTTATCTGTTATTTTGAATTGCATATTTATCCTATGCTAGTTTAGAGAAGCATGTTTATTTGACTTATTTGATTAAGTGCTTAAACTATCTTAGTTGTATTACGTAAAGCATGCTTGGCTAGTATTTTCTATTACTTGTTCTGAGTTAGCTTTGTGTTGGGCTGTCATTGTGTGTTTTAATTTAGGACTACGGGACGGCATCCCGGGAGATCCCCTGTACTGATTATATTCTGGAATAAGGTGCGGGATACCAAGAGATCCCTGGCACATGAAAATGTAAGATTTGAGGATTCCAAGAGGTCATCGGGATACCAAGAGATCCCTCATGTATATGATAAGGATACCAAGAGATCCTCAGGATACCAAGAGATCCCTCGTGTATATGATAAGGATACCAAGAGATCCTCGGGATACCAAGAGATCCCTCGTGTTTATGATAAGGATACCAAGAGATACTCGGGATACCAAGAGATCCCTAGTGCATATGATGAGGATACCAAGAGATCCTCGGGATACCAAGAGATCCCCGGCTATTATTTCCTGTTGTGAGTAGCATCCCTGATCTTGTTTTGCTTCTGCCTTCTAGTACTGCATTCCTTATTTATCCTATTCGGATTCTCGCTGTAGACTTTAGCTGTACTGTTTTTCCTTATCTTATCATATATTATGTTTATCTCAGTAGGGCCCTGACCTTCCTTATCACTACCCAACCGAGGTTAGGCTTGACACTTACAAAGTACCGATGTGGTGTACTCATGCCCCTTCTGCGCATGTTTTTCATGTGCAGATCCAGGTTCCTCTACCCAGGCATACTATCATCGAGGCAGAGAGTTCTATAGGATGCTTCGAGGTATATCTGCAGCGTCCGCAGACCGAAGAGTCTCCTTCCTTATTCTATCTATAGTGTGTAGATTCTATCATACTTTTGATGTAGACATTCTGGAGATTAGAGCATTTACAATATTCTTTTAGCTTGTGTTTCCCGTGAGCTTCCGGGTTTTGGGGTTGAGTTGTAGACTTCCGCATTTCTTTTGAGTTGTATAGGCCGAGCGGCCTTACATGCAGTTATTATTTTAATATGTTCAGTTTTAATTAATTATTCCGCAAGTTAGGTTGCTATTTCCACATCGTTGAGCTTACCTAGTTATAGGAACTAGGTGCTATCACGACATGTTCATGGAGGGTGAACAGGGGTCGTGACAAGTTGGTATCGGAGCCCTAGGTTCATAGGAGTCACGGAACAACGGCCGGTTTATTAGAGTCTCGCTGATCAGTACGGAGACGTCTGTACTTATCTACGAGAGGCTATGTAACTGTTTAGGAAAAATCTTCATCTCATTTGAATTCCTTGTCGTGCGATATTTTTGACATCAATTCTAAATTTCTATCTTCTATTCTCTCACAGATTGTGAGGACACGTGCTACTCGATATGATCAAGCACCCGCGCCCCCTATCGTAGCCGTCAGAGGCCGGGTCCGGGGGAGAGGTCGAGGACGCACTCGTGGTGCAGCCAGAGCACCTGTACGAGCTGCTGCCGAGGTACCACCAGCAGATCCAGCCGGAGCCCAGGCACCTGGCACGCCTACTACTGCCACCACTACTCCAGCTCTCGAGGAGACTTTGGCTCAGTTCATGAGTATGTACACCACCTTGGCTGAGGCAGGTTTCCTTCCCCTTGCTGCAGCCACATCCCAGGCCGGGGGAGGAGCACAGACTCCCACCGTCCGCACTCCTGAGTAGTGAGTGCAGGTTGAGCAGGCTCCCAAGATTATTCTCGTACCGCCTGCAGCGCCAGTTCAGCCTGAGGATAGGTCAGCTGCTTCAGAGGATGAGCAACGGAGACTTGAGAGGTTTAAGAAGTATGATCCCCCAGTGTTCAGTGGGCTAGCATCAGATGATGCCTTAGGATTTCTAGAGGAATGTCAACGCACTCTTCGCACTATGGGCATAGTGGAGTCCAGTGAGGTTTCTTTCACTGCTTTTCAGCTTCGGGGAGCCGCCTATGATTGGTGGCGCACTTATGAGATAGACAGTCCAGTCGAGGCTACTTCATTGACTTGGACCCAGTTCTCGGATATGTTTATGAGGGAATTTGTCCCCCATAGTCTCAGGGACGCATGGCGTGCAGAGTTTGAGCATTTGTGCCAGGGTGCTATGACCGTTTCGGAGTATGCTATCCGTTATACTAGATTGGCCAGGCATGCACCGGGCTTGGTTGCTACAATTCGGGAGAGAGTTCGCAGGTTCATTGAGGGTCTTATTCCACCCATCAGATATAGCATGGCTCGAGAGTTGGAGATGGACATTCCTTATCAGCAGGTAGTGAGCATTGCTAGGAGGATTGAGGATATGCTCGCCACGGAGCGAGGGGAGAGGGAGGCCAAGAGGTCTCGAGAGTTGGGCCACTACTCTGGTGCCCGTACCCCAGCAGCAGGTCATCATGGTAGGGGTTATATGGGTTGCCCCATTCATTTAGCTCTTCCAGCAGCCGGCAGTGCTCCAGCTCCTCCTATACCTCAGGAGCCTTATTATGCACCTCTAATTTCTAGCGCGCCTCCTGCGCGGGGTGCATTCAGAGGTCAGTCCAGTAGGTCTGACCCGATCCAGTCACAGCCACCGCGCCCTCCCAGAGCTTGTTTTGAGTATGGAGATACCCGCCACGTGGTGAGGGATTTCCCTAGACTTGGGAGGAGTGCGCCCCACAGCGCGCTCAGCAGAGTTCTCAGGCCATGATCACAGCTCCAGCTGCTACCCCACCTGCCCAGCTGGGTAGGGGCGGAGGTCGGGGAGATATAGGTCACCCTCGAGAGAGGGGTCATTCCAGATATTATTGTATTCCTACTCGCACTGAGGCTGTTGCCTCCAACTCCGTCATTACATGTTTTATACTGGTTTGTCATAGAGAGGCATCGGTTCTATTCGATCCAGGCTCTACTTATTCTTATGTATCTTACTTTGCTTCGCATTTGGGTGTGCCTCGAGATTCTTTGAGTTCCCCCGTTTATGTTTCTACTCCTGTGGGAGATTTTCTTGTTGTGGACCGCGTTTATCGGTCATGTTTGGTTACTATTCGTGGTTTTGAAACAAGAGCGAATTTACTGTTACTCGGCATGGTGAATTTTGACATTATTTTAGGCATGGACTAGTTGTCTCCCCATTTTGCTATTCTTGATTATCACGCCAAGACGGTGATGCTAGCTATGCCAGGTATTTCGCGTATTGAGTGGAGTGGTACTTTAGATCACACTCCCAGTAGAGTTATCTCTTTCTTTAAAGCTCAACGTATGGTTGTGAAGGGGTGTGCCATGTATTTAGCTTATGTGAGAGATGCCAGTGTTGATACCCCTTCTGTTGATTCAGTTCCAGTGGTACAGGATTATCCCAATGTGTTTCCAGCTGATCTTTCGGGCATGCCGCTCGATAGAGACACTGATTTTGGTATTGATCTATTGCCGGGCACTCAGCCCATTTCCATTCCTCCGTATCGTATGGCTCCTCCTGAGTTGAAGGAGTTGAAGGATCAGTTGCAGGAATTGCTTGGTAAGGGTTTTATTCGACCCAGTGTTTCACCATGGGGTGCTCCTGTCTTATTTGTGAAGAAGAAGGTTGGTTATATGCGTATGTGTATTGATTATCGCCAGTTGAACAAAGTTACAGTGAAGAACTGTTATCCTTTGCCTCGTATTGATGATCTGTTTGACCAGCTTCAGGGCGCACAGGTGTTTTCTAAGATCGACTTGCGCTCAGGTTACCATCAGTTGAAGATTCGGGAGCCAGACATACCGAAGACTGCCTTTAGGACTCGGTATGGTCATTACAAGTTCCTTGTTATGTCATTTGGGTTGACCAATGCCCCAACAACTTTTATGCTTTTGATGCACAGTGTATTATGGCCATATCTTGACACATTCGTTATTGTTTTTATTGATGATATTATGATGTATTCCCGAAGTCGGGCAGATCATGAGCAACACCTGAGGACCGTGCTTCAAACCTTGAGGGAGAAGAAGTTATATGCAAAGTTCTCAAAATGTGAGTTTTGGCTGAGTTCTGTGGCATTCTTAGGCCATGTGATTTCGAGCGAGGGTATTCGCGTGGATCCGAGGAAGGTAGAGGCCGTACAGAGTTGGCCCAGGCCATCATCAGCTACAAATATTCACAGTTTCCTTGGTTTGGCGGGCTACTACCGTTGCTTCGTGGAAGGATTTTTGTCAATTGCGGCCCCTATGACTAGATTTACCTAGAAGGGTGCCCCATTTAGGTGGACAAAGAAGTGTGAGGCGAGCTTTCAGAAGCTCAAGACATCTTTGACTACAACCCCAATTTTGATGTTGCCTACCAGTTTGGGGTCTTATACTGTCTATTATGATGCTTCGAGAGTTGGCCTTGGGGCGGTGTTGATGCAGGACGGTAGGGTGATTGCCTACGCGCCCAGATATTTGAAGATACATGAAAATAATTACCCTGTCCACGACCTTGAGCTAGCTGCCATTGTTCATGCCTTGAAGATCTGGCGTCATTATTTATACGGTGTGCCTTGTGAGATCTATACTGACCACCGGAGCTTGCAGCACTTACTCAAGCAAAAGGATCTTAATATGCGTCAGAGGAGGTAGTTAGAGTTGCTGAAGTATTATGACATTACTATTCTGTATCACCCTGGCAAGGCCAATGTGGTGGCGGATGCCTTGAATCGCCGGGCGGAGAGTTTGGGTAGTTTAGCATATTTACCAACTTCAGAGAGGCCTATGGCGATGGATGTTCAGGCCTTAGCCATCCAGTTTGTGAGATTGGATCTTTCAGAGCCCAGTCGGGTCCTAGATTGTGTGGTCTCCCGGTCTTCCTTATTTAATCGTATCAGGCAGCGGCAGTATGATGAACCTCATTTGCTTGTCCTTCAGGACAAGGTTCAGCGTGTAGATGCCAGAGATGTGACCATTGGATATGATGGGGGTATTGAGGATGCATGGCTGGATTTGTGTGCCCAATGTTGATGGTCTTCGAGAGTTTATTCTAGCAGAGGCCCATAGTTCACGATATTTCATCCATCCGAGTGCCGCGAAGATGTATCAGGACTTGAGGCAGCACTATTGGTGGAGGCAAATGAAGAAAGATATAGTTGGTTATGTGTCTTGATGCCTCAACTGCCAGTAGGTAAAGTATGAGCACCAGTGCCCGGGTGGGTTACTTCAGCAGATAGAGATCCCAGAGTGGAAATGGGAGCACATCACTATGGACTTTGTATCGGGGCTCCCATGGACCTTGACGAAGTTTGATGCCATTTAGGTCATTGTGGATTGACTGACCAAGTCCGCTCATTTCATTCCTGTGTGTACCACTTATTCATCAGAGCGGTTGGCGGAGATTTATATCCGGGAGATCATTCGTCTACATGGTATTCCAGTTTCTATTATTTCAGACAGAGGTACCCAGTTTACATCGCGGCTTTGGAGAGCTGTGTAGTAGGAGTTAGGCACTCGGGTGGAGTTGAGCACAATATTTCACCCCCAAATGGACAGACAGTCCGAGTGCACTATTCAGATTCTTGAGGATATGCTTCGTGCGTGTGTGATTGAGTTTGGAGGGTCTTGGGATCATTTCTTGCCATTGGCGGAGTTTGCATACAACAACAGTTATCAATCCAGTATTCAGATGGCACCGTATGAGGCTTTATACCGTAGGAGGTGTAGATATCCGGTGGGTTGGTTTAAGCCGAGCGAGGTCAGGCTATTGGGCACAAAGTTGGTTCAGGATGCGTTGGAGAAGGTTAAGATAATTCAGGATAGACTCCGTATAGCCCAATCCAGATAGAAGAGTTATGCGGACAGGATTGTTCGTGATGTTTCATATATGGTTGGTGAGCGGGTTCTGCTTCGGGTTTCGCCTATGAAAGGCATCATGAGGTTTGGGAAGAAAGGAAAGCTAAGTCCGAGGTTTATTAGCCCTTTTGAGATCTTGAGGCGAGTTGGGGTGGTTGCTTATGAGCTTGCCTTACCTCCCAGTTTGGCCGGAGTTCATCCAGTATTTCATGTTTCGATGCTCCGGAGGTATCACGGTGACCCCTCGCACGTGTTAGATTTCAGTTCAGTCCAGCTGGACAAGGATCTATCTTATGTTGAGGAGCCAGTGGCTATATTGGACAAGCGGATCAGAAAATTGAGGTCAATGAACATAGCTTCAGTGAAGGTTCAATGGCAGGGTTAGCCGGCCGAGGAGGCGACTTGGGAGATCGAGCAGGATATGCGCAGCAGTTACCCTCATCTTTTCACCACTTAAGGTATGTTCTCTATGCTCGTTCGAGGACGAATGAATGTTTAATTGTAGGAGAATGTGACGACCCAGCCGGTCGTCTTAAGAATTAATGCCCCGATCCCCTATTAACTGCTTCCCCGAAGTTCATTTATGCTATTTTGGTTTGCCGGGACATTCGGTGTTGGGTTTCGGAGAGTTTTGGGACACTTAGTCCCAAAATGAGAGCTTAAGTGTTGAAAAATGATCCGTAGTCAGAACAGTGTGAAGACGACCTCGGAATGGAAATTCGATGGTTCCATTAGCTCCATTAGGTGATTTCGGGGTTGGGAGCGTGTTCGGAATGTATTTTGGAAGTCCGTAGCTCATTTAGGCTTGAAATGCCGAAGTTTGGATTTTTGAAGTTTCTGGTCTGATAGTGAGTTTTAGATCTGAGGGTCGGATTGGAATTCCGGATGTTGCAGTAGCTTATTCATGTCATTTGGGATGTGTGTGCAAAATTTCAGGTTATTCGGACGTGTTTTGGTTAGGTTTTTGATCGAAAGCGTGTTTTGATGAAATTTGAAGTTCTTAGGCTTAAATCCTTGGTTAATTCGAGTTTCCGGAGTTGTTTTAGGTGGTTTAAGGATTGGTACAAGTGTAAATGAGGTATTAGGTGATATTGGTGCTTTTGGTTGAGGTCCCGGGGGCCTCGGGATGAATTCAGATGGTTGACGGAAGGTTTTTGAAGTTGAAGAATTGCTGAAGACTGCTGGTACATGTAATAACCGCACCTGATGTTTGGGTTCCGCAGGTGCGGAGCCGCACAAGCGACCTGTCAATCAGAGGAGCAGAATTCGAGTGTTTATTCAATTTCCGTAGGTACGGAAGTTTAACCGCAGAAGCGGTTACGCACCTGCGAGATAATAGTCGCAGATGTGGCCCTTGGGTTTTTGTTTGAAACCGCAGAAGCGGTAAGAAATCCGCATAAGCGGTTGTTGCACCGCAGAAATGGACGTCGCATTTTTAGTGAAATTCGCAGAAGCGGCTCGTTTTTCGCATAAGGGGGACCGCAGAAGCGGAAATGCCTGTGCAGATATAGAAATTTCGAGGGTTAGATTTCATAAGTTAGAAAAATCCAATTGAGCTCAGGGAAGGGCGATTTTTAGAGGGTTTTGAAGAGAAGACTATTAGGTAACGTTACTTTAATCCTTTCTAGTTATATTTCATTATTTTGTAGTTAAATCCATCATTAAGATTCGAATTTGGGATGAAAATTTGGAAAAATTGGGTGAAACTTCATAGGCTACCTATTGGGTTTTGAGTGGTTGTTTGACCTCCAATTTGGGAGATTTTTATATGGTTGGATTGTGAGAGTACAAGGGTTTTGAAAATATAAAAATTATTCGATTCCGAGACGTTGGCCTGAAGGGTATTTTGGTCATTTTACCTAATTTCACGCCATAGCTTTGAATTTAATAGTAAAACCAGTTGTTTGCGATGTTATTTACAATGTGTAATTGGATTGAATAGATTTGGGCCATTTGGAGTCGGATACTCGTGGCAAGGGCGTGATTTCTAGTTGATTTTGAGCCGGTTCTAGGTAAGTGAATTGTCTAACCTTGTGTGGGGATCTTTCCCCTTAGGATATGATATTTGGTAATTGAATGCCTGGTACGTGAGGTGACGAGCGCGTACTTGAGCTAATTGTTGGAAATCCGTTTTTGCTTAAGTATTTAAATTGAGTTTTTCCTGCTTATATGTTATTTTGAATTGCAAGTTTATCCTATGCTAGTTTAGAGAACCATGTTCATTTGACTTATTTGCTTAAGTGCTTAAACTATCTTGGTTGTATTATGTGAAGCATGTTAGGCTAGGATTTTCTATTACTTGTTTTGAGTTAGCTTTGTGTTGGGCTGTCATTGTGTGTTTTAATTTGGGACTACGGGACGGCATCCCGGGAGATCCCCCTGTACTGATTATATTCTGGACTGAGGTGCGGGAAACCAAGAGATCCCTGGCGCATGAAAATGTAAGATTTGAGGATTCCAAGAGGTCCTCGGGATACCAAGGGATCCCTCGTGTATATGATAAGTATATCAAGATAACCTCAGGATGCCAAGAGATCCCTCGTGTATATGATAAGGATACCAAGAGATCCTCGGGATACCAAGAGATCCCTCGTGTTTATGATAAGGATACCAAGAGATCCTCGGGATACCAAGAGATCCCTAGTGCATATGATGAGGATACCAAGAGATCCTCGGGATACCAAGAGATCCCTAGTGCATATGATGAGGATACCAAGAGATCCTCGGGATACCAACAGACCCGGCTATTATTTCCTGTTGTGAGTAGCATCCCTGATATTGTTTTGCTTCTGCCTTCTAGTACTGCATTCCTTATTTATCCTGTTCGGATTCTCACTGTAGACTTTAGTTGTACTGTTTTTCCTTATCTTATCATATATTATGTTTATCTTAGTAGTGCCCTGACCTTCCTCGTCACTACCCAACCGAGGTTAGGCTTGGCACTTACTGAGTACCGCTGTGGTGTACTCATGCCCCTTCTGTGCATATTTTTCATGTGCAGATCCAGGTTCCTCCACCCAGGCGTACTATTATCGAGGCAGAGAGGTCTAGAGGAGACTTCTAGGTATATCTGCAGCGTCCGCAGACCGAAGAGTCTCCTTCCTTATTCTATCTGTAGTGTGTAGATTCTATCATATTTTTGATGTAGACATTCAAGAGATTAGAGCATTTACAGTATTCTTTTAGCCTGTGTTTCCCGTGAGTTTCCGGGTTTTGGGGTTGAGTTGTAGACTTCCTCATTTCTTTTGAGTTGTATAGGCCGAGCGGCCTTATATGCAGTTATTATTTTAATATGTTCAGTTTTAATTAATTATTCCGCAAGTTAGGTTATTATTTCCGCATCGTTAGGCTTACCTAGTTATAGGAACTAGGTGTCATCACGACATGTTCATGGAGGGTGAACTGGGGTCGTGACAGACGCACCCTGGAACCCAACAAAGCTCATAAATCTCGAACACCATTCAAATACAAGTCCAAATATACAAATTTTATCCAAAATCGACTCCAAATAGGAGTTCAAATCTCAATTATTCGCTTTCAAAAGTTGCCAAAAGCCCCCAAATTTCACTTTAATATCCAAGCTTTTGGGTATACAAATCCATGAGAAATCATATTTCAAAGTCAAATCCAAGTGAAAATGCATATCTCCACCGCAGTAGTGAACTTGCTCTCCAAAATCTCCACCTCTCGAAAGTTCAAAATTTAAGTGAACGGACAAAATACCGAAATTATATCTTTAAGTGCATTCCCAGTTATACATTTCGCGATTGCAGGACCCACTTTGCGATTGCGAAGGCCAAATTCTTGCCTAGCTGCTGCCATTCTTTGGGCTCACGGGACCCCAACTATGAGCGCGAGATGTAGGGGTGTTCATGGTTCGGTTTGGATCGATTTTTCCCTAAAAAGAAACCAAACCAAGTAAGTCGGTTTTTTAAATATTAGAACCAAACCAAACCAATTAAGTCGGTTTTTCTCGATTCGGTTTATGTCGGTTTTTCGGTTTTTTCGGTTATTTATCAGTTTTTCGGTTATTTATCGATTTTTTCTTAAATATAAGACATACACTACCAAATACATATTTCGGTGACTGCATTTTCAATGTAACACTATCAAATCAATTGCCCTTTGAGAAATCTATTATTTACCGATATATATTGATGATAATTGAATCAAATAGTGATGGATAATTTAAAGACTCAATTAAAAATATATTATTTTTAACATGAAATGGATTCTTACACTAATCAAAAGAAAACTACCAATCAAACTAAAATGTAAATGTAAAGAACTATATTAAAAGTGCAAACAATTAACATTTACCATAAAAAATTTAAAACTTTGTATAACAATATATATATATATAGGTGTAATAATAAATTTGAAATAACTACTCCTATAGTCGGCTTGGTTTGGTTTTTTTTCTGATTAAAACCAAAACCAAACCAAATTTGATCAGTTTTTAAAATTCAAAACCAAAACCAAACCAAACAAAAAAGTATCGTTTTTTTGATCGGTTTGGTTTGGTTTTCGATTTGGTTCGATTTTTCGGATTTTTATGAACATCCCTAGCGAGACGCGCTTCCTGAACGCGAAGGCAATACCACTGTCAGACTGTGCGAACGTGATGTCTCAGATTCTCCCTCTCCACGAATGGGCTTCTCCAAAGAGAAATTAAAATATACTTGTTTGATTGAAGCAAAATCCTTCATTCAAGCAAAACAACTATAAATAGTTGGATTACATTATCCATAACGAAAATACCGATATAAAGGGTAAAGGCTAAAATAATATCTTGCATGAAGTGAAATATAGTCAATACTAAGGTTCCGTTTGGCCATAAGTTTTGCCAAAATAAATTTGAGATTTATTTTCAAAACTCATGTTTGGCCATAAATTTTGCTCATATTTTGGCCAAATCCCAAATCAAAAATTTCAAATTTCAAAATCAGCTATTGAGCTGAATTTGGGCCAAAATCTCAAAACTTGGGAATTATATACATGTTTTTTCAAAATAAAGTTGAAAAATATGTTTTGAAAACGTATGTCCAAACACATTTTCATTTTCAAACAAACTTCACCAAAATCAAATTTTTCAAAATAAATTTGAGATTTATGATCAAATACTAGCTAAGACTTTACTGACCACCTAACGAGACCCATTAACCGGCAAAACTCTCAAGAAGATAAATGCTAATTAACATACATCAGCATGAGGGAGGCCCTCTATTGTCTTCCGGTTTTTCTATTTTTTTTTTATTTCTCTTACTTTTTTCGTTCCTTTTTCTTCCGACCATTTTTTCCTTATCCCTTTTTTTTCTTCCTTACTACATGGATTATAAGGTTAATAATACCCATAAGAATCGGTCGAATTCTTATGCGCCTATTCAAGTTAAATTAATACCTATATGTCTATGGCATTAATATTAACAAGAATGTATTTATAATTCATATTTTCAACTAAACAAGGCAATTAAGTATATGTCTATCTTAATCGCAAATCTTTCACCCGATGCCCAGGATTCAGATCTTGTGCTATTTGATTTTATTTGCAATCAAGAATTTTCTTTTTCAAGTTTAATTCAAGATTCGTAAATAGTATTTCACTGTTAGCTACGCAGTAAAATAATTAAAAGCAGAATCAAATAAACAACCCATAACTGAAATTCAAGATCTTCAATCCAAACTTCAAACAACAAAATCATCTAACACTCACGACCCCAGAATATTTGGGTTCTTAGCTACTCATAGTTATACAAAAATCAACAATAATAGTCTTAAACATAATATAAGTAAATACTAGGAGAATGTTTAGAAAAACTCTTTCAATCCTTTCTCCAAGATGTTGTTCCTCTTTGATCTTCTTCTCCAAGATGAATCTCCTCCTCCTCTCTCTCTCTAAAAATCTGATCCAGCCCTCTCTCAATAATGGAGCTTTACTTTATGTAAGTTGAGTGGATCCCCTCAGATTTCCTATTTTACCCCCAAATAATTGATTTCCCGGATTGGACTAGTGCGCCCGCACATTTGGGCGCACTATTTTGGTCAGTGTTCTGTCTTGGATGCGCACAAATTAGCGCAGGCGCGCATCTGGGTGCGATACTGCCCGTGCTAGTGGGAATTCGGTAAAATGCAGAACATAAAAGTTGTATCCCTTTTAAATAGCTTTCCATCAATATATTATGGAGCCCAAACAGAGTTCTGAGCAAAAAGATATGGGCATTTTACTAGATAATGTGTCGTATGCCTGCTCGACTCATTGTTTTGTTCTCCGGACTTGTGTTGTGACCCCTAACACGATTCCAACTTGATTTATTTAGATTTTACTCAGACTTCAAAGCCTCAAATTACTAAAATTCATCCCGAATTAATTCTTAAGTTGGAAACTCTTCCTGCAAGGCATAAATCATGAATTTAGTACAATTCATAATCATTTAAGCTCAAACATTTGTAAAATGCAGTAATTAAAGTGTTGTTACAACGACTAAAACACGAGTTTTTAGCATATGATCAATACCCCACACTTAAATCCTTGCTCGTCCTCGAGCAATTAACATACATTTTACATATTGACAACCTTTTTATCAAACAATTTCTTGTAACAACACATGCCGACAGTTAGGTACCATTCATAGTAATTCAACCTCAAGACATGACTCACAAGTGCCACGCATTTTCATAACTTGCTTACTTGCTCTAACACAAAGGTCAAAAATTCTCCTTGCCTTTACAAATCATGTGCCCTCCCACAAATAATATAGACTAGTTCCTCTCTGAATAATAATCAAGAATATTTAGGAACTCAAAATAGGAAGAATTAACTCATTCTCAGAGTTGAAATTCATGTGCAACAGATGACATACCATATGCTTGCCCCTAGTGTAATACTCTACTAATTGAACTTATTCAGTCAAGGATCAATTAGGACTTTTATTGATTGTAATGTAGGCTAGAAAAAAGGGTGTGAAAAATATAGAATATAGTAACTACACCTCTTTGAACACTTCCATACATACAACATATTTCAAAATTTCAGTATCATTCCTATGTTAAACCATCTCCAACCTTTTTGAGATTTCACGTACTAACAAAAAATTCCATTCTCTTCAAGCACCTTAGGTTAGGGAATGTTACTACTGAAAATTCACCCCCTATATATATACATATATGCATTATTCTTTACTCTTTTTCTGATTTTTTTTCTTCTTTTTTTCAAATAAACCAACCAATCTCTTCTCAACTTCTTCAACATTAAAACAACATTAAGTGCTCATGATAGATAGAAGTGCAAACAACTGATATATTACATAAATTGGTAAGGTTTATAACGTGGGTGCCAAAGAAATAGGATTAACGGCTCAAAAGGTTTGACTATGATATATACAATTAGGTGGAAATAATTATCAAACTGGTTCAACAAAGAAATGCCTATATCATCTCCTAAACTGAATAATACTACTATTTCGCTTTGCAAAACACTTGGGGGCAAGTTCTAGACATCAACTAATATAAACAGAATATTTCAGCAATCCTTACTCACACATTGGCACACAATTCACTCAAGTTTGGATCTTTCTGGACACTCTAGTCAAAACAGTTAAGTATAGTCATAATTATACAATTTAAGGCACTTATTTTAGAATCAAAAACTGAGGTTGAACATCACAAATAAGACATATATCACTTCTAAAGTATGTGCATTTGAGAAGACTAACTCTGTAAATTAGGAACAACTTATTTAAATTATCACAAAAATTATACTACACCCGGTTCAAATACACCATTGAAAAAGAACCGCGGCACAAAGAAAAATTAAGGAAAAATTATTGGATACCAAACGAAAAAAAAAATTCAGCATTAGTACTACTTACTACCTACTAATGCTATAATCTACCAAACCAACAACTAAGATACGAAAAATATTAAAGTAAGTACATTACAATAGGGGCAAGTCAACCCACACTTAAAACTTTGCGTTGTCCCCAATGTAAAAGAAAAACAAAATAGATCAGAAAAATACTCCCTGAGGCCATTGGCTTAAGCATCATCATCTTCACATCCTCATCCTCGTCGGCTACTAGATGCAACCTCAGATGGTCTAGTGTTTGATCTTTTGCTTGTTCTCCGAGACATTATATCTGCACAACATGATATATTAGCTAAAAAAATCATTTCAAGAGCAGGTGGAGTAAATACCCCACACTTATGTTATTATCATGTTGACACTTAGTATGTATAACAGGGATTCAGACTACCCTGTTCTTCAATTAGAATGATATAATGTTTATCGGTCTACCCAATTATTAGAGAGAATTGCAACAATTGTACATAAAATAAAAATTCACAAACTAAGCTGAAAATATAAACAATAAACATAAAAAGAAATTAGTCTATTTTACAAAATTCAAAATTATTGTACAAAATATACTACATAGGCATATTATACGAATCCTACATAGACAATATACGACGTGAACCACTTTTTGCTTCCACCTTGAACTTATGAATTGTACCCCTAACAAGGCATCAAGTATGTCGCTATGCTCCTTTGGTGGGGCTACAAAGATAACCAGGCCAAGTAATAAATTTTTCACTCGGCACTTCTCGGCCTTTGGATGAGGAATGTAATTTTTGCTTTTTGGCACAACAAATTCAAGAATATAGGCACTTTCATCCTCACTCTTTGACTTCCCCATAGGCTCAGATGGCTCGATTACTATCTTACTATCTAAACACAATGTGGAAAAATGATTGGAATGAGGTCTAATTTGCCATGAATTTTACTACTATTTACATCATCATGTATACACACACTCAATTCTTCTAAAGTAATGTTATCTACTCCCTCACATGACTCTAGAGCACTCTTCTTAACATGGACATCCTCAAGAAAAATATGATTTAATGATTGGTATTCTCGTTTTAGCTCCTCTATTTGGTCTAGAAGATTTTTTTAAGCTTCATACAACTCATCATTAAATTGTTGGGCGTTACACGCATCAACCTTTGCACTCAAATCTGAATCCAAGTTATGCACAACCAAGCTAAAATTATCACTTTTTTGTGCAAGTTCATCTCTCTCCTTAGACCAATCTTTCATCACAGTTGTTAGTAAACAACGTCGTTCTGCAGAATCCACTAATCGAGAATATCCGTCCCAATACCAACCTTTACTCCCATATTCAAATTCAGATCTCCAAGAGGTGAGGCCATGACTAGCCCAAAAATACGGGCCATAAAAATCTTTCGTCAACCAAGCGTCTTCATCATTAACCTTACCTCCGTATATTTCATCCCCAGATGTCATCCTGAGAGGACTAGAAACATACTAACAGAAAAATCAAATAGTTATAAAAATAACATATTTACAAAAAGAAAAGAAAATAAACTTGTAAAGATAATAATAAAAGTCTAACTCAGAAGAATAGTTAATTTCTAATTCCCCGGCAACGGCGCCAAAAACTTGTTGCGACCAAAACACTCACGCAAGTGTACGCGATCGACAAGTAATATAGTAGTAAGTAAAGTATCGTTCCCAGGAGGAATTGTGATCAACTCATCGACTGATGCAGACTTAAACAATTATCAATTCAAGCTAATTTATCACAAAATACATAAATAACCTATTTACAATTTAACTAAAAATCAAACAATAATACAACACACAATTACTACGACAGTTACACAATATTCTGATAACAATTTTTATAAAATATATTCCAGGGTCATGGGCTTGCTAGAGATCATGTCAAGTTCTTAGATTAAGATTTATTTCTTAAATTATCTGGGTTATCGATTATAAGGTTAATAATACCCATAAGAATCTATCGAATTCTTATGCGCCTATTCAAGTTAAATTAATACCTATATGTCTATGGCATTAATATTAACAAGAATGAATTTATAATTCCTATATTCAACCAAACAAGGCAATTAAGTATATGTCTATCTTAATCGCAAATCTTTCACCCGATGCCCAGGATTCAGATCTTGTGCTATTTGATTCTATTTGCAATCAAGAATCTCCTTTTTCAAGTTTAATTCAGGATTCGCCAATAGTATTTCATTGTTAGCTGCCCAGTAAAATAATTAAAAGCAGAATCAAATAAACAACCCATAACGATAAATTCAAGATCTTCATTCGAAACTTCAAAAAACAAAATCATCTAACACCCACGACCCCAGAATATTTGGGTTCTTAGCTACTCATATTTATAAAAAAATCAACAATAATAGTCTTAAACATAATATAAGTAAATACTAGGAGAAGGTTTAGAAAAACTCTTTCAATCCTTGCTCCAAGATGTTGTTCCTCTTTGATCTTCTTCTCCAAGATGAATCTCCTCCTCCTCTCTCTCTAAAAATCTGATCCAGCCCTCTCTCAATAATGGAGCTTTACTTTATGTAAGTTGAGTGGATCCCCTAAGATTTCATATTTTACCCCCAAATAATTGATTTCACGGACTGGACTAGCGCGCCTGCGCATTAAGGCGCGCATTTGGGCGCGCTAGTTTGGTCAGTGTTCTGTCTTGGATGCGCACAAATTAGCACGGGCGCGCATCTGGGCGCTCTACTGCCCGTGCTAGTGGGAATTCGGTAAAATGCAGAACATGAAAGTTGTATCCCTTTTAAATAGCTTTCCATCAATATATTATGGAGCCCAAACGGAGTTCTGAGCAAAAGGTTATGGGCATTTTACTAGATAATGTGTCGTATGCCTGCTCGACTCATTGTTTTGTTCTCCGGACTTGCGTTGTGACCCCTAACACGATTACAACTTGATTTATTTAGATTTTACTCAGACTTCAAAGCCTCAAATTACCAAAATTCATCCCGAATTAATTCTTAAGTTGGAAACTCTTCCTGCAAGGCATAAATCATGAATTTAGTACAATTCATAATCATTTAAGCTCAAACATTTGTAAAATGCAATAATTAAAGTGTTGTTACAACGACTAAAATACGAGTTTTTAGCCTATGACCAACACCCCACACTTAAATCATTACTCGTCCTCGAGCAATTAACATACATTTCACATATTGACAACCTTTTTATCAAACAATTTCTTGTAACAACACATTCCGACAGTTAGGTACCATTCATAGCAATTCAACCTCAAGAAATGACTCACAAGTGCCACGCATTTTCATAACTTGCTTACTTGCTCTAACACAAAGGTCAAAAATTCTCCTTGCCTTTACAAATCATGTGCCCTCCCACAAATAATATAGACTAGTTCCTCTCCGAATAATAATCAAGAGTATTTAGGAACTCAAAATAGGAAGAATTAACTCACTCTCAGAGTTGAAATTCATGTGCAACAGATGACATACCATATGCTTGCCCCTAGTGTAATACTCTACTAATTGAACTTATTCAGTCAAGGATCAATTAGGACTTTTATTGGTTGTAATGTTGGCTAGAAAAAAGGGTGTAAAAAATATAGAATGTAGTAACTACACCACTTTGAACACTTCCATACATACAACATATTTCAAAATTTCAGTATCATTCCTATGTTAAACCATCTCCAACCTTTTTGAGATTTCACATACTAACAAAAAATTCCATTCTCTTCAAGCTCCTTAGGTTAGGGAATGTTACTACTGAAAATTCATCCCCTATATATATATATACATATATGAATTATTCTTCACTTTTTTCTGATTTTTTTCTTCTTTTTTTCAAATAAACCAACCAATTTCTTCTAAACTTCTTCAACATTAAAACAACATTAAGTGCTCCTGAGAAATAGATGTGCCAACAACTGATATATTACATAAATTGGTAAGGTTTATAACGTGGGTGCCAAAGAAATAGGATTAACGGTTCAAAAGGTTTGACTAGGATATATATGATTAGGTGGAAATAATTATCAAACTGATTCAACAAAGAAATGCCTATATCATCTCCTAAACTGAATAATGCTACTATTTCGCTTTGCAAAACACTTGGGGGCAAGTTCTAGACATCAACTATTATACACAGAATACTTCAGCAAGCCTTACTCACACATTGACACACAATTCACTCAAGCTTGGATCTTTCTGGACTCTCTAGTCAAAGCAGTTAAGCATAGTCATAATTATACAATTTAAGGTACTTATTTTAGAATCAAGAACTGAGGTTGAACATCACAAATAAGGCATATATCACTTCTAAAGTATGTGAATTTGAGAAGACTAACTCTGTAAATTAGGAACAACTTATTTAAATTATCACAAAAATTATACTACACCCGGTTCAAATACACCATTGAAAAAGAACCGCGGCACAAATAAAAACCCAGGGAAAATTATTGGATACCAAACGAAAAAAAAAATCAGCATTAGTACTACTTACTACCTACTAATGCTATAATCTACCAAACCAACAACTAAGATACGAAAAATATTAAAGTAAGTACATTACAATAGGGGCAAGTCACCCCACACTTAAAACTTTGCGTTGTCCCCAATGTAAAAAGAAAAACAAAATAGATCAGAAAAATACTCCCTGAGGCCATTGGCTTAAGCATCATCATCTTCACATCCTCATCCTCGTCGGCTACTAGATGCAACCTCAGATAGTCTAGTCTTGGATTTTTTGCTTGTTCTCCGAGACATTATATCTGCACAACATGATATATTAGCTAAAAAAATCATTTTAAGAGCAGGTGGAGTAAATACCCCACACTTATGTTATTATCATGTTGACACTTAGTATGTATAACAGGGATTCAGACTACCCTGTTCTTCAATTAGAATGATATAATGTTTATCGGTCTACCCAATTATTAGAGAGAATTGCAACAATTGTACATAAAATAAAAATTCACAAACTAAGCTTAAAATATAAACAATAAACATAAAAAGAAATTAGTCTATTTTACAAAATTCAAAATTATTGTACAAAATATACTATATAGGCATATTATACGAATCCTACAGAGACAATAAACGACGTGAACCACTTTTTGCTTCCACCTTGAACTTATGAATTGTACCCCTAATAAGGCATCCATTCTATCGTTATGCTCCTTTGGTGGGGCTACAAAGATAGCCAGTGTGAGTACGTGATTTTTGCCCTAAGCAAATTATTCCAAAAGTTTCAAATAAAATAATTTTACATTTTTTATGAATTTTGTTGCATTCTTTGTGTTAATTGGTTGCATAATAATTTATATTAAAAAATACAAAAATATGCATTTGCATTAGGAATTTAATTTCACATTTTAGTGTTAAGTAGGTATTAATTCATTTTAGAACAATTTAAAGAAAATCACAAAAATAGTCTTAGGCCATTTTAATTGATAATTGTTGCATCTTTAAATATGATTTTAAATAATTTTAGGGGTTAAATGGTGTAATTAGATTTTTATTTTTAATTTTTACATTTTATAAAATTAGAAAATGCAAAATAAAAATACAAAAAAAAATATACAAAAATGAAAACAAAGCAAAAGAAATAAAAGGGAAAACAATGTGTAAAATTGGGCCATGTTTGTATTATTTCCGCCAGCCCAATATGTTTGCACAATTTCCAGGCCCAAATGATCATCCCACCCGGCCTGCCCCCAGGGATCCAAACGACGTCGTTTTGCTGGAGTTAATCTGGTCCATTCAAATCTTCTCATCCAATGGCCACAAATGGATTTTGAATTTTAATATAACTGTCTGAATCCATGTCCAAACCCTAGAGATCCACCCCTCTTCCTCGTACCAATCTGTCTCAGCCGGCCCCGCCTCACGCCGCCCCGGAAATTGCCTCACGGTGGCGGCAGTCACCCAAATCGCCTCAAACTTTCACTAGTTGCTCTCCTCACTCCCCTCTTCCTAGATTCATCCTCCATTCATTTCAAAACCTAACCAAACGCTTAAAATTTGTGAATCCCTAATCCCGTCTCCGCCGCATACGGCGGCGCCGGCGTCCAAATCTCACCAAAATAACACCCCTAGACCTCCTCACTCCCCTCATCTCAAATCCGCGACTGTTATTCTTCGAGTCGCCATCAGCATCTTCAAATATCGAATCGAAGAGGGGCAGAACCCTAGAAGCTCGAAGATGTCTGATTCTTTCCAACCTTTTAAGTCCAGAGGTGATTTAAATCACCAAAATGATACTTCCGTTTGTTTTTGCCAAAGAACAAACGTCTAGCATCATTTTGAGACTTGAATCGGATTCCAGTCTTGATCAACCTTGATTAGGTGAGTTGTTATCTTTAGTCTAAACATAGTTTTCCTTTGTTTCTGTTAATTCATTTATGTTTTTCTTCTTCTTTCTTTTTCTTTTTCTGGCAGTAAATTAATACTCTATGTCTAGTAGTTTAATTAGTTTTAGTTTTGTGATTTCTCTTCTGTTCTTAGTAAGGTTAGGTTAAGTTCATGATTTAGTGTTTGTTATTAGCTTTTACTTGTTAAGTTCATGTTCTATTGATGATTGCCTGTAGTTTGATGGTTTGAATTGATAGGTATTCATTTAGGTTTAAGGAAGAAGATCTGATTAAATCGTAGGCTTGTTTGGGCATTACTGTGTTCTTATAATTCTTATTTTGTTTCAAAATCCTTTAATTGATAGTTTATTGACTTTAGTGATATAATTAGTTAGATTTAAATCAGATTCATTAGGTTATAGGATTATTAATTTGATTTTAAGGATTATTTGGTTATAGCTGAATGGCTTTGGGTTGGGTAGTAATTTCAGGAAGAAGATAAGGGTATTTTAGGGATTGAAAATGGCATGTTTTGCCAAAATGGTAATTTTAGAATGCAAGTAAGGGTACTATAGATATTTACAATTGCATAGGAATAGGGTAGCTGAAGGTAGAACCTTCTAGGACTTTCCAAATGGGGTTTTAGTGTAAATTGTAATAATTTTGGTACTAGTAACTTGAGTAGGAAGTCGGGGAATGAGGGACATATAAGCAAAAATGAAAATTAAAAAAGGACTAAGGTTGAAAAACTGAAAATCTAAGGGCTGCCCTCATTTGTGCCTATAAAAGGGCATGCCCTTTACTCCATTGATTCCTGAAGTTTAATCTCAAGTTCTGTGGTTGATTAGTTTCTCTTAGCTCACATTCTAAATAGTTGAAGTTTAGAGGTCATTTGGAATAATTTTGAGTCTAATTAAGTTGGTGTTTGGTTGAGTTCTACTTTGCTGGAGTTCCAGAAGTGTTTTGAGTTCAATTTCTAGTCTATTTGAGTGCATTCAAGTAGTTTGTGGTTGATTTCTTAGTTCCGTTTGCTTTCGAATTCCTTCTGGATTATTGAACTAGCTCCTGGTTGTTGTTGATCATCACTGTTGTGTTTGCTGCTGTTAATCTCATTTTCTGCCTCCTATTTCATTTTCCAGGTACACATTTCGATCCTGACCCAATGTATCATCTCTTGTTGAAAAATACGAAATGAAACTGAGGCAAATTTCGGCTGGAATTGCAATTTTAACATTTGATTATATGTTTAGATAATTTTCCTGGAGATACAATTGTCTGACCGCTGTAATTGAACTGTTTTTGAATTGTCATGGACTTTAGAATGTTAAGCTTTGAATATTATTAGACATAATTAGTTTAGTTCATTTGTTTAGCTAATCAGATTATTTTTGTATTATATGAACAATAAATATACATGGATTGTAATTAAGGACTGCTGAACTGTTGTTCACTCATTAGAATTTGATAAGTTATTGGTTGTTTCACTACATCAATTAGTGCTAGAATTTGTTCTAACAGTCATATGTTTGATTCCAGATTAGACAGTTAGTTAGTGATGAAATTCAATCAAAATAGAAGCATCAGAATGTTTAAGTTAGTTTAAGTTTGGAAATAGTATACTTGCAATTACATGAAATCACGCACACTTGGCAGTTTTAAAAAACTGATTGGTTATTCCATTGATTCATTCCTAGGTTCAGCTTGTAAAATAAATTTCATGATGTGTGGTGGTTGCAATTAATGGGCTATAGAAAATTTCAGAATAGGTGTTAGCTTGGTGAAATAAAAATTGGATTAAGAACAGATTGGGTAGTCTGAACCGGACAGCCCTTTGGTTAAATAGAATTTGGGCCTGCGTTTCATCTGATCAGGGCCCACGTCTGGGCAGTGCTCCTTTGTACAGGCGGAGTTGAATTGTGAAGGGCCAATCTTAAGGCCTAAACACTGAAAGCTTCATTGAGGCCTCTTTGCTTAAATTTAACACCTCTTTAATGATACATTAACATACCAATTAATTAAGGCCTTTCCTTTTATTAGAGACAACACATAGTAGAAACTCTTAGTTACTTTAAGTTGGCCTTTAATAATAAAATGAGCCTCGCCTCGCCTAATGAAATACAAAATTGCGGGGCCCTCAATAAATGTTTAAAAATATTTAGAGAATCAGGGAAGGATCGTTTTAGCGAATTTCACGACCCTCCCAAAAGACAATAACGCGTTAGACTCTTTTAGACGCGATTTTAATAAAATTACATTCCTAAATACGGGTGCACATTTATGTGACCCAAATCTAAATCTCAACGAAGTCAAAATGTGTCAAAAGCCACGGGTGCGCTGGTGCGACGTGGTTCAAGATACGTTTTCATGACGTTGCAATTCTTATTAAAAATAAATATATAATAAAGCGGGTTAATAATAAAAGGCACATAGGTTAGAACATGTTGTGAAATCAGATAAAATCAAATACAACAGTTGAGCGACCGTGCTAGAACCACGGAACTAGGGAGTGCCTAACCCCTTCTCCCGGGTTAACAGAATTCCTTACTCGGAATTCGTGTTCGCGACTGTAATACTGAATCAAACCCTTTCCTCGATTCGGGATTCAAACCGGTGACTTGGGATACCATAAATCTTCCAAGTGGCGACTCTGAATCTTTAATAAACGAATCCCGTTTCGATTGTCCTTTAATTGGAAAAACTCCTTCTTTATTATACCCTTCTCAGAGTGTAGTAAAGTAAGCGTAAAAAGGAGGTGTGACAGCTCTGGCGACTCTGCTGGGGAAAAGAACCCAGAACATTTTGTTCAGGGTTCAGAATTCGAGCTTAGATAAATTGTTGTATTTGGTTATATCTGATTTTCCTACATGTTTCCTGCTTAATGTGCTAAATGTTTACCGCTTTGATATTATCTGAACTGTATATAAACTGTACCGAAACCCTTCTCTTCTCACCTCCGGGGATGTGCTTACTGGTTGAGACTCCCTATTCTGTTAGTGTCAATACCTTGAAATAAGAAAGAGGCCGGACAAGTTACTAAGCCGGATGGCCTTTTGGTTCCCGGTACGTAGCCCCCTCCTCGACTCGAGTTGTCCGCTCGGGTACACAGTCTAGAACACATACCCAGGTTTTGAACCTAGAATAACTTGACTTCATGCCGGATCCCTAGTAGGAGCGCTTATTTGCATCACGTGCATATGACTTAGGGGACTCAACACAGGGGTTGGATCCGTCTAGGACAGGTAACCAGATATGAAACGACCACCATGATACATTTTACGTGTTGCATTTATTTGTCTCGGGCCCGCATGCTGACCGGTTTTTGAACATCAGAAATTTTGTGAAATTGAGAAAAAGAGAAAAAAAAAGTGTAAAGAATTAATTTTTTAGTTTTAGAAAAAACCGATGCCCAAATATTGTCGAAACTCTGCCGAAATTTCGACAAAAATAAAAAAATGGAGATATTTTGTTTTTAATAGTTTGTTTTACTAAAAGCAAAGAAGAAAAAAATAAAAAAAAAAAGTCTTTATTTTAGTTTGGGAAAAATAGGTTGTTTTATTTTTGTTGAAAATGAAAAATAAAAAAAGGCGTTATTTTGTCTTGTTTTCAAAAATAGAAAAGGAAAATAGTTTGTCTTGCCATCAAAAATAAAAATGAAAAAAAAAAGTCTTGCTTTTTGCTTATGAAATGCGAAAAATGAAAATGAAAAAAAGGAGTCTAGTTTTAAAGTAGTTCGTTAATTTGCCCGAACTACGCTGGTTTGATTCTCACCAGTGTGAGATACGTAGGCAACCCTCATCGGGTCCAACCACCCCTTTTGCAAAAATAGCCATAAAAATGTCAATTTTATTTTTTGTCATAAATAAATTAGGTGATACCGTTTTGCCAAAATAGCCGAATGTCCCCAAAAAGGGCGCCGGAAGGTTGTTTGTGCAAAAACGGCCCACCCTAGGTCATTTCCCAACGATTAGCGGACACAACCTTAAAATCTTTTCCTCGAAGTACTGAAAGGTCGTATCGGCAAAATTGGGCTTTATTTTTGGAAATTAGAATTGAAAAAAAATATGTAGTATCTTTTTCTTTTAGGTCATAAATAAATGATTAAATCACCTTAATAAATGTGCAGGATGAGCACGACTCAAAATGAACCATTTTTGCATAAGATCCCTTTGGAGTTACGTCTGTGGTGGAATGATTTATTAAGAGAAGGGCAGGATGAAGTTAAGAAATATTTGAAAGGGCTCACCAGTTCGCTAGATATTGTGCCTCGGGGAGATATTATCAGAGCATTGATTACATGTTGGGACTCAGCGCATAACGTGTTCCACTTTTCAGATTTCGAGCTTACCCTGACATTAGAGGAAATAGCCAGCTACATTGGGAAAGATGAAGTCCCTTTAAGGCATAAATATTTGGTTGCCCCGAGAGTTGTAGCTGTGCACATATTTCTAGACTCTTTGAAGATAATCAGAACCGTCCATAACACAGATCTGGCAAATGGCTTTTGTACTTTAAATTTCATATATCATCGCTATGGTCATATCGGGGGGGTTCAACAACCCAAAAAGCAAGATATGTAGCAAAGGAAATCGCCAGAAGTGGGAGGAGCATCGACGTTTCGCTTTTATGGTGGTTTTTCTAGGGCTTTTGGTATTTCCAAGGAAGGACGGGAACATTGACATAAAGATAGCTGGGGTTGTCAGCACGTTAATTACCCAAGCCAAAATTACTCTTGCACCTATGATATTGGCCGACATTTTCTGTGCTCTTACAGCCTGTAAGGCTGGGGAAACTTTCTTCGAGGGGTGCAGTCTATTGTTACAAATGTGGATGATCGAGCATCTGTGTCATCGTCCTCAATTCTTGACCTACGGGTCTCCAGAGAAAACATGCATAGAAGAGTTTCACACAAGGATTGAAGGGGTCAAATTGCCAGAAGGATTCACGGGTTGGACAACATATTTTCGGTCCCTCACTGCTAGCCAAATCGAGTGGACGCTTGGATGGTTTCCCGTCGATGAAATCATATATATGCCGGCAGCCCGACCATATTTCCTTTTGATGGGGCTTAGAAGCATTTAGCCTTACGCCCCGTATCGAGTGTTGAGACAACTTGGGAGATGCCAGATAGTACCCAAGGATGGTGATCTTAGTTTGCAAGTGGTCGAGATTGATCGCGATGGCCAGTTTCCTGAAGCGATGGTCCACCAGGTCTGGGGCGAATGTCAATATTTGGCAGCAAATACTTGTGTCCAGGATCGAGCTGAAAGGGAGGTATCACCCGATTATCAGGCTTGGTATAGAAGGGATGTTGCATTCGGAAGGTCGGCCAAAAGGCCTCACCTCCAGGAATTTGCTGAATCATCACAAGAGAAGTGGGCTTGGTTAGCTAAAGAAAATGAGTACAGGGCAAAAATAAGCGAGTTGGAAAAATAGGTCCAAGACCTCAGGTTTGAAAACAGTGTGCAAGCTGCAGCTGACGAGGGCGAGAAAAAGAAATTGGATAAAGAAAATGAGGCATTACGAGCTCAAATCCAGAAAATGAAGATAGCGACTGAAACCCCTATTAGAATTGCCCGAGATGCAAAGCTGATAGACAATTTGCAGCAAAAAGTAAATGACTGCAGTTTCGACCTTAACAAAGCAGAAAATGAACTAGCTGGGGTTCGAAGACAGTTGACTAAAAACGCAGAGGAACGAGCCCGCATGATTCAACAGCTGAAAGAAGAACATGACAATGAGGTCGCCAAATTAAGGAAAAGGGTCATTACCGCAGAAAACAAAATGAGCAAACAAGCAAAAGAGTTCAAGGTTGAAAGGGAACACTGCTATACAGTTTTAGCACAATTAGAAATGGATCTACAACAACTTCAGGAGAGAAATCAGGCCAGGGCCGAACAAATAAGGCGGTTACTTCAGGAAAAAGGCATAATAAGAGAAAGAATCCTGGCTATTGCTCACCACATCACCAGAAAATGCCAAATGTGCGAGAA